>CM057237.1:36437667-36577835 GCA_029931835.1 Etheostoma nigrum
ATACAGTACTAGGGACCACTAAGGTCTATATAAAAGAGACTTCAGATACAGTATTAGGGACCACTAAGGTCTATATAAAAGAGACTTCAGATACAGTATTAGGGACCACTAAGGTCTATATAAAAGAGACTTCAGATACAGTATTAGGGGACCACTAAGGTCTATATAAAAGAGACTTCAGATACAGTATTAGGGACCACTAAGGTCTATATAAAGAGACTTCAGATACAGTATTAGGGACCACTAAGGTCTATATAAAAGAGACTTCAGATACAGTATTAGGGGACCACTAAGGTCTATATAAAAGAGACTTCAGATACAGTATTAGGGGACCACTAAGGTCTATATAAAAGAGACTTCAGATACAGTATTAGGGACCACTAAGGTCTATATAAAAGAGACTTCAGATACAGTACTAGGGACCACTAAGGTCTATATAAAGAGACTTCAGATACAGTATTAGGGGACCACTAAGGTCTATATAAAGAGACTTCAGATACAGTATTAGGGACCACTAAGGTCTATATAAAAGAGACTTCAGATACAGTATTAGGGGACCACTAAGGTCTATATAAAAGAGACTTCAGATACAGTATTAGGGACCACTAGGGTCTATATAAAAGAGACTTCAGATACAGTATTAGGGGACCACTAAGGTCTATATAAAAGAGACTTCAGATACAGTATTAGGGGACCACTAAGGTCTATATAAAAGAGACTTCAGATACAGTATTAGGGACCACTAAGGTCTATATAAAGAGACTTCAGATACAGTATTAGGGGACCACTAAGGTCTATATAAAAGAGACTTCAGATACAGTATTAGGGACCACTAAGGTCTATATAAAAGAGACTTCAGATACAGTATTAGGGGACCACTAAGGTCTATATAAAAGAGACTTCAGATACAGTATTAGGGGACCACTAAGGTCTATATAAAGAGACTTCAGATACAGTATTAGGGACCACTAAGGTCTATATAAAAGAGACTTCAGATACAGTATTAGGGGACCACTAAGGTCTATATAAAAGAGACTTCAGATACAGTATTAGGGACCACTAAGGTCTATATAAAAGAGACTTCAGATACAGTATTAGGGACCACTAAGGTCTATATAAAGAGACTTCAGATACAGTATTAGGGGACCACTAAGGTCTATATAAAAGAGACTTCAGATACAGTATTAGGGACCACTAAGGTCTATATAAAGAGACTTCAGATACAGTATTAGGGACCACTAAGGTCTATATAAAGAGACTTCAGATACAGTATTAGGGGACCACTAAGGTCTATATAAAGAGACTTCAGATACAGTATTAGGGACCACTAAGGTCTATATAAAGAGACTTCAGATCCAGTATTAGGGGACCACTAAGGTCTATATAAAAGAGACTTCAGATACAGTATTAGGGGACCACTAAGGTCTATATAAAAGAGACTTCAGATACAGTATTAGGGACCACTAAGGTCTATATAAAAGAGACTTCAGATACAGTATTAGGGGACCACTAAGGTCTATATAAAGAGACTTCAGATACAGTATTAGGGACCACTAAGGTCTATATAAAAGAGACTTCAGATACAGTATTAGGGACCACTAAGGTCTATATAAAAGAGACTTCAGATACAGTACTAGGGACCACTAAGGTCTATATAAAAGAGACTTCAGATACAGTACTAGGGACCACTAAGGTCTATATAAAAGAGACTTCAGATACAGTACTAGGGACCACTAAGGTCTATATAAAGAGACTTCAGATACAGTATTAGGGACCACTAAGGTCTATATAAAAGAGACTTCAGATACAGTATTAGGGGACCACTAAGGTCTATATAAAAGAGACTTCAGATACAGTATTAGGGGACCACTAAGGTCTATATAAAGAGACTTCAGATCCAGTATTAGGGGACCACTAAGGTCTATATAAAGAGACTTCAGATACAGTATTAGGGGACCACTAAGGTCTATATAAAAGAGACTTCAGATACAGTATTAGGGGACCACTAAGGTCTATATAAAAGAGACTTCAGATACAGTATTAGGGACCACTAAGGTCTATATAAAGAGACTTCAGATACAGTATTAGGGGACCACTAAGGTCTATATAAAAGAGACTTCAGATACAGTATTAGGGACCACTAAGGTCTATATAAAAGAGACTTCAGATACAGTATTAGGGGACCACTAAGGTCTATATAAAAGAGACTTCAGATACAGTATTAGGGGACCACTAAGGTCTATATAAAGAGACTTCAGATACAGTATTAGGGACCACTAAGGTCTATATAAAAGAGACTTCAGATACAGTATTAGGGGACCACTAAGGTCTATATAAAAGAGACTTCAGATACAGTATTAGGGACCACTAAGGTCTATATAAAAGAGACTTCAGATACAGTATTAGGGACCACTAAGGTCTATATAAAGAGACTTCAGATACAGTATTAGGGGACCACTAAGGTCTATATAAAAGAGACTTCAGATACAGTATTAGGGACCACTAAGGTCTATATAAAGAGACTTCAGATACAGTATTAGGGACCACTAAGGTCTATATAAAGAGACTTCAGATACAGTATTAGGGGACCACTAAGGTCTATATAAAGAGACTTCAGATACAGTATTAGGGACCACTAAGGTCTATATAAAGAGACTTCAGATCCAGTATTAGGGGACCACTAAGGTCTATATAAAAGAGACTTCAGATACAGTATTAGGGGACCACTAAGGTCTATATAAAAGAGACTTCAGATACAGTATTAGGGACCACTAAGGTCTATATAAAAGAGACTTCAGATACAGTATTAGGGGACCACTAAGGTCTATATAAAGAGACTTCAGATACAGTATTAGGGACCACTAAGGTCTATATAAAAGAGACTTCAGATACAGTATTAGGGACCACTAAGGTCTATATAAAAGAGACTTCAGATACAGTACTAGGGACCACTAAGGTCTATATAAAAGAGACTTCAGATACAGTACTAGGGACCACTAAGGTCTATATAAAAGAGACTTCAGATACAGTACTAGGGACCACTAAGGTCTATATAAAGAGACTTCAGATACAGTATTAGGGACCACTAAGGTCTATATAAAAGAGACTTCAGATACAGTATTAGGGGACCACTAAGGTCTATATAAAAGAGACTTCAGATACAGTATTAGGGGACCACTAAGGTCTATATAAAAGAGACTTCAGATACAGTATTAGGGACCACTAAGGTCTATATAAAAGAGACTTCAGATACAGTACTAGGGACCACTAAGGTCTATATAAAGAGACTTCAGATACAGTATTAGGGGACCACTAAGGTCTATATAAAAGAGACTTCAGATACAGTATTAGGGACCACTAAGGTCTATATAAAAGAGACTTCAGATACAGTATTAGGGGACCACTAAGGTCTATATAAAGAGACTTCAGATACAGTATTAGGGACCACTAAGGTCTATATAAAAGAGACTTCAGATACAGTATTAGGGACCACTAAGGTCTATATAAAAGAGACTTCAGATACAGTACTAGGGACCACTAAGGTCTATATAAAAGAGACTTCAGATACAGTACTAGGGACCACTAAGGTCTATATAAAAGAGACTTCAGATACAGTACTAGGGACCACTAAGGTCTATATAAAGAGACTTCAGATACAGTATTAGGGACCACTAAGGTCTATATAAAAGAGACTTCAGATACAGTATTAGGGGACCACTAAGGTCTATATAAAAGAGACTTCAGATACAGTATTAGGGACCACTAAGGTCTATATAAAAGAGACTTCAGATACAGTATTAGGGGACCACTAAGGTCTATATAAAGAGACTTCAGATACAGTATTAGGGACCACTAAGGTCTATATAAAAGAGACTTCAGATACAGTATTAGGGGACCACTAAGGTCTATATAAAAGAGACTTCAGATACAGTATTAGGGACCACTAGGGTCTATATAAAAGAGACTTCAGATACAGTATTAGGGACCACTAAGGTCTATATAAAAGAGACTTCAGATACAGTATTAGGGGACCACTAAGGTCTATATAAAAGAGACTTCAGATACAGTATTAGGGACCACTAGGGTCTATATAAAAGAGACTTCAGATACAGTATTAGGGACCACTAAGGTCTATATAAAAGAGACTTCAGATACAGTATTAGGGACCACTAGGGTCTATATAAAAGAGACTTCAGATACAGTATTAGGGGACCACTAAGGTCTATATAAAAGAGACTTCAGATACAGTATTAGGGGACCACTAAGGTCTATATAAAAGAGACTTCAGATACAGTATTAGGGACCACTAAGGTCTATATAAAGAGACTTCAGATACAGTATTAGGGGACCACTAAGGTCTATATAAAAGAGACTTCAGATACAGTATTAGGGGACCACTAAGGTCTATATAAAAGAGACTTCAGATACAGTATTAGGGGACCACTAAGGTCTATATAAAAGAGACTTCAGATACAGTATTAGGGGACCACTAAGGTCTATATAAAAGAGACTTCAGATACAGTATTAGGGACCACTAAGGCCTATATAAAAGAGACTTCAGATACAGTATAAGGGGACCACTAAGGTCTATATAAAAGAGACTTCAGATACAGTATTAGGGACCACTAAGGTCTATATAAAAGAGACTTCAGATACAGTATTAGGGACCACTAAGGTCTATATAAAAGAGACTTCAGATACAGTATTAGGGGACCACTAAGGTCTATATAAAAGAGACTTCAGATACAGTATTAGGGGACCACTAAGGCCTATATAAAAGAGACTTCAGATACAGTATTAGGGACCACTAAGGTCTATATAAAAGAGACTTCAGATACAGTATTAGGGACCACTAAGGTCTATATAAAAGAGACTTCAGATACAGTACTAGGGACCATCAAGGTCTATATAAAAGCATCCATCTTATGGGAGCTTTAAGAAAGAAGAAAAAGCCATTCAGAGGCAGTGGATTAAAACGTAAAAGTGCACCATGAGATGTCTCAAGTCTGGCGGAAATGGGACAAAATAAAACATACAGCCAAAAAGGAAATAGAATTTTAAAAAAGATAGCTGCTGGATGCCGTTTTGGGCCGCTGTCCGGCCTGTTCTGTCCCCATGAGAGCTCTGTATTGTCTGTCAGCATTTAATATTATACCTTATTTTCATGTGAAAGAATAGAAAATCAATAAAGATACACATGAAAGATGAAGATGGCACGTGAAAATGATGTGTAGTTTAGTAGGTTTGATATTCATAAAATATTCTAGGCGGAAGCCTGCACACCATCACTCATGAGCAGAGATGGGAAGTAACGAAGTACAAATACTTCGTTACTGTACTCAAGTAGATTTTTCTGATATTTTTACTTTACTTTACTATTTATTTTTGTGGCGACTTTTTACTTCTACTCCTTACATTTTAACACAAATATCGGTACTTTGTACTCCTTACATTTTACAAAATTGTCTCGTTACTTTAGTTTTGTACAAGAGGTTGTCATGTCGGACAATAGCGCGGACGCGCGCCTCGCACCGCAAGCGGGTGCGCGCGCCACACGGAGAAAAAAGCGAGAGAAAAGAAAAAGAGCTGTGTGTGTGTGTCTTTGAGAACTGTAAGTCGTATAACTCATGTTGTCAGTTCACTTAAGCCTGTTGTTGGTCTATAGTTCTTGGAAACTTAGCTAGAGAGACGTTGTCTCCGTCTGTTTTAACAGACACACCTGGGGTGAAGTTGGAAACCAGAATCAGCTTTAATTCAGTCCTAATCTAGTCCTCAACTTTCACATCATTTCACTGGAGTTATCGTTATTATTTTTTACGTCATCAATACCATATTCAATCACAATGGATGGGAATATATCTACCGAACGTTGCCTTTGACGCACGACTAAGACAGCTCATCAGATTTGGCATTCTGCATTCATTCACAGCAAATCTGCTGCTTGGTGGCGCTAGTTAACACATAGCCTAGTAGTATGGAGGGCGACCAGAAAACATTCCCATCATCCTCGGCCTTATCTAAAAGATGTTTGAGACAGTAGGCATCAAGAATGTCTCCTGGCCAATGTGCTGGCGGAACTTCTTCATTAATGTCTGTTTAGTAATTCATATTTTAATCCTTTATTTTCTTTCCAGAAGACATATTTGAACACATGTACACGTAGACTGATTTAAATGTTAAGGGGAAGATTAAAAATAGAAACTGGATCTGTGAATTCTCACAGAACTACAACTGAATTCATATCTTGCTAATGAGTCAAAATCTTATTAACCTGGAGTTTCTGTCATAATAATCATTTATGTTATGTTTTAGGCCTGTTGGCAGACATCTATTTAAAATGTATTGCCATATAAAGACCGTGTTCTCCATGTCCACTGAAGTTCCTCAGCGTGCTCTCTAGTAACATTGGTGTGCTCCAGGTAGCTTTGCATAAAAAATGGTTGTCATTCGCAAGGCTACTTTTACTTTTATACTTTAAGTAAATTTCCAAGCCTGTACTTTGTTACTTTTACTTGAGTAAAGACGTTTAATCAGTACTTCCACTTTTACCAGAGTATTTTTTAACACATGTATCTGTACTTCTACTTAAGTACGGAAAGTGAGTACTTTTGCCATCTCTGCTCATGAGGCGAACACTAAAGGTTATTAACAGTTTGTGCTTTAGTTATCTGGTATAATTAAACCTGAGGGTGTGCACAACACAGACTGCAGTCAACCCATTGCTTCGTCTGGCTCGCCTGTCGCCACTCTATGCAACGACATCTGCCTCGGCCACTTTTACATCGCCTGATGAAATGAAATTGAAAATGAGGGCTGTGTTTACGTGGATTTATTCATAATGTACACGTAGGTCGGGAGAATGAATGATTGTAGAATCTTTGATCGGAGTAATTGATACGGCAGCTTGGCGTGGGGATAAAGGAAGCTGTTAACACCGTTTTATCTGGGGTGTAACTCTACTCAGATGAACCTGAGGTTTGTGGCGGGACCATTCAGCATGTAACCTCATTGTCTGCAGCCTCGCCAGTGGATATAGCTCAACCCTGGATATTACAAGATACTTATCAGCTTCGTCTTGCAGAGTGGAAAGCAAATGGAGGCATCCAGACAAAGACTGTTTCTCTCTCTATCTCTGAGAATCCTAATTGTCTGGTTTTCTCATGTAGCTAACGAGTGCCTCTGCTTTTCATCCGTAGTCGCCCACCCCTGAAACTCTCTCCCTCTTGTTTCCTGGCATCGCTCCGCTCTGGAAGCCTACCTGCTTTGGCTCTGCCTCTGTCGTTCTCTTTGCAAAGGACAGTCTTCATATTTGGGTTAGAGATGAACACAGGAGCTCCGCTATCATGATTCTGAGTTATAACATGGTAGCATCTTGTTAGCCCACAGTTTTCTTTTTAATAAGAACTCAAAATTAGACTGCACTGACTTAGGAAGCTCTTTTATTAGCCTATTGATGATTTCAGTCAACATTTCACTCATCTTATTCTTACGGTGGTTGGCTGAACATCACAGTTAATAGTTACAACTTTCATTGAAGTTTGGGTGTTTTATCCAATTTTATAGCATTTGTTGACAAGTGTGATTATGTGATTCAAAAAGGAAAAATGAAATGGTTTTAAAACAGTTTCCAGAATAAACTTATACCAGTCTGTGATAATCCATCAACATGCGTTCCTTAACTATTAGTCAAAATAATTCACAATTTCCGCTGTTTATTGACCATGAATTTCCAAAAGAAGTATAAAAAAAGCACCCTTCGGCGCGTGTGTAGAACGTACTGGGGACAGCAGAGCAACATCTACAGAGATTGGCCCCCCACAAGCTTTTCCTTAACCTAACAGCATCCAAAGGGACACCAATCGCGTGTTATATGACGCTAAAGGAGACTTTTAGCGTCAATGACAATGACAAAGGGACCTGACCAGGCGTCCGTATTTTACGAGATGGGACAACGTGTCATCACGTGGACACATATTGCACTGGCTGAAAGGTTTTTCTGGTTTAACAACAGTTTCCTCTGAATGCTTTTCAGTAATCTTTAATTTAACGTTAATTGAGACACTCTGGGAAGGCCCAAATGCTCTGCTACAGCATGTTCAGTGCAGCTTTATTCCCATTATTTTGTCAGAATGGGACCCTGGGTATAGAAATAACCCGTGACGGATTCAGTCTCTTTTATTATAGTTCAGACCATTCACAAAAAGATTAAATGCGGCTTTGTGTTTTGTAGTTTGTTTACAGTGTCTGGTACAGTGGTAATATATTTGTTGGTGTATGGGGGAATCATATCAATAAATGCCATCATTCTCAATGGACAAACCAAGCAAATTTTTCTCATGGATGTTGGAACAAGAAACATCTGGGTCCCAGAAGATTAAGGGGGCCAGATGTGTCAGAATCAGTTTATCTTAAACCACTACATCCAAGCTCCATTTGACATAGCAGTGAATAAAGAGCTTTAGAAAGTTTGGTTACACTTTACTTGAAGTTTTGTACATCACAGTGACATGACACTGTCAGGAATGTGCCATAAACATTATAAACAAGTCATAAACTTTTTTACTAAGTGTCATTCAGTTTTGTCATGACAAGTTATGGTTATTGTTAGGGTTCATGCATCATGACTGTGTCATGTCCCTCTTATGTAGAAAACTTCAAGTAAAGTGTAACTGAAAGTTTCATCCTTTAACAAGGTTGTCTTTGCCCCCAGCTTGCTAAAACATGGAGATGAGTGCTTTGAACCTGCATCCTGCCCCTGTCTTTGGAAAGGAAAGGAGTATTACCCCGGCGACAGAGTCTCCTCCCCCTGTCATCAGTGGTAAGTTTATGCCATTGCATATAAAATCAGATCAAGCTATTATAGACAACTTTGTACATGAAAACACAATGTCTGGTGGTTCGACATCTTGTGGTGGTCTTCATTCATTCTGTCACGGCGCTCAGCTTTGCATTATCCCAACCAATCATTCGCCAACAATATCTGTCAGAATTAAGACAAATCTCCAACAAGGCTGCTAATTTTTCAAAGTCTGATTTTTATCCTGAAAGCGTAAAGTCCTGAGATTGTCCGAGCAGCGAAAGTGGCTACTTGATATCCATAATTGTGTTATCACAGAGGAAACAGAGCGGGCCCTTGTATGACTCTTTGATTCCCTCTGCTTTATGCTGTTCATCGCTGGTGAAAGGAAACACTCTCCCAGTGATCTCAGTCATTCTCCTATCCTTCCATTTCTTTTTCAAGCCATAGCCAGGGAAGACGATGTAGATGACAGCCTAATAGCACAATGAGCAGTGATTCAGCCTTTGACAATTCACCGGCCACTTTTCTGCCCACTGTAAACCCGAGGCTCCCGATAAAAAGAGGCCATTAAAGACCCTCGCACTAAGTGGGAACAAGTTGATGTTGAATCACTGAAGCTGTGCTGTCTTTGTAGTGTTTGCCAGCACGGGACGTTCCAGTGTGTGTTTCATCCATGTCCATCCATGTGCATGGCTTACGGGGACCGCCACTACAGGACGTTTGATGGACTGCTGTTTGACTACGTTGGTGCATGCAAAGTCTATCTTGTAAAGGTATTTATTCATAGTGAGAGAGCCCAAAATGTGTTGTTGCCTATTTTAACCCATTCATTATTCAACTGTACATTGAAGGCTTTTTTTCTGGGACTGTGGGTTTTATAATATTCATTGCAAAATAGTGGTACTAAAGTTGATCACTGCAGTTTCCAGTGTCCACGTGTCAAGTTTTCCAAGGCCCTTTTGAGACATTGGCAGCTCAAAAAATACTTCTAATAATAAAGTGAAAAGATACTTCCCCGATAAGTCCATTTAAGTACAGTTATTAAAAAAAAATACAACTTAAAACACCCATTTCCTCTGTATTTATTTACAATATTATGGATTTTTGTTATTAATAGTGCCATTGTGGCAGACGTGTGTTTGGACAGTGGCTGTCAGCGTCTGATGCGACAAAAAAAGCACCCTTCGGCGTCTGTGTAGAACATACTGGGGAGAGCAGCATCTAGATGGGGGTAAGGGGGGAATAAGGCGTAGGGAGGTTGTTTGGGGTGGTGGATGGGTTTGTGTCCTCAAATGTAGCTCAGCGTAAATTCTTTCAGGAAGACCTAACTATTAATAGATGCACTCCTAAATCAATTCAGCTGTTATCCTAATAAATGTATATTTCATCATGCGTGTAGAACAATTCTGCAACTAGTCTCTCCTGATTGAAATGTATCTCAGCGTAAATCCTTTCAGGAAGACCTCACTCTTAATCAATGCTCTACCTCACTTAAGGGGACCAGATGTCTCAGACTAAATCCGGGGACATTTTCAGCTCAGAAGCGTAAATACCTCCAAAACACGTCATGTTTTTATCTTTAAAACTTAAAACGGGGACACCAGACCTAGAGCTGTTCTCATTAGGGGCTGAGCCCCCCCTCCCCCCTAAAGGTCTGATCCTAGACCCACCCCTGCTGCTACTTCATACTCCACTCCACTACACCTCAGAGGGGAATGTTTCAAGATAAAAAGTCTTAATATTTCATAATGTTGTCATGTTTACTGCACTACATTTATCTGACAGCTACGGCTTTATAGCTTCAGGCTTGTTTCTGCAACAGCTCATTGAATATCTGATACAATATAAACTATTGAGGAAAGATTTTCCTTTGACATTGATGCAGTATGAAACGAGATCGCTGCAGTCGGCAGCAGAGAAACAAGCTACAATGGAAGTTAATGGGATAATTGTCCAGCTTGTATTTACCTTCATAAAGTGCTCGTTTTGCTGCTGACAGACTCAGATTAATATTCTAAGTGTCTGATAACATTATGGAAAGGATTTCTAAGGAGGCCGACCTTTCTGTTAAAGATTAAGATCCTTTTTTAAAACATAAAAGTCCACCAGACTCCATGTAAATAATCAGTGATTTTAGCGTGTATAGAGCAGCATATCTCCACCAGACTCCATGTAAATAATCAGTGATTTTAGCGTGTATAGAGCAGCATATCTCCACCAGACTCCATGTAAATAATCAGTGATTTTAGCGTGTATAGAGCAGCATATCTCCACCAGACTCCATGTAAATAATCAGTGATTTTAGCGTGTATAGAGCAGCATATCTCCACCAGACTCCATGTAAATAATCAGTGATTTTAGCGTGTATAGAGCAGCATATCTCCACCAGACTCCATGTAAATAATCAGTGATTTTAGCATGGTAAAATACGGCTTTCTAAAACATCTCTGAGCTCTGAGCAGCGCTGCTCGATCGGCTCCATCTGGTCAGAGTTTTCTTTCTTTCATTCCAGTATCGGGTCTGTCAGTCACAGTGAAAACCGGGGACATTTCCGGGGACAGATCCAGCCGGGGACAGGTCACCAAAACCGGGGACTGTCCCCGGAAACCGGGGACGTCTGGTCACCCTAACCTAACTCCAATCAGCTGTTGAAGGCATTCACATTCCCTCTAAACCAATCAGAATCTTACACAGATGGCAGGGGCCAATCACAGAGACACAGAGAGTAAAAATCAGTTTCTCCCTTTGCTATCAGCTGTTGTTGCAGGCAAAGAGTGCAACCCTCCACCCCCCCTTCCCCCTCCAGTCAGCTGACCGTCAAATATACGAGGGATTCGTATAGCGATGGAGTCTAATCGCCAAATACTTTGTACATTTTATTTGAGCTGTACAATAAATCTTATTTGCATATCTGCAAACACGTCTCTCCTGATTGAATTATTCCCACGTGTCACGGAACCGTAAGCCCCCCCACGACCTTTTCCTTAACCTAACAGTGTGTGTGTGCATATATGTGCATGATATAAACAAAACAGGGACCCACTCATAGAACACCACCTCCATAGTGCTTCTAGAGGTAAACAAAGAAAATGCTCTGTCATATGCTGGTCATGCTTTGATAAATGTAGGGGGGAAAAAATGCATTATTTCTAAAGTATATTATTTTATTTATTTTATTTATTTTATTTATTTTATATATTTATATTTATTTTTATATTTATGTATTTATTTTATTTTACATTTTTATATTTATTTTATATTTATGTATTTATTTTATTTTATATTTTTATATTTATTTTATATTTATGTATTTATTTTATTTTACATTTTTATATTTATTTTATATTTATGTATTTATTTTATTTTATATTTTTATATTTATTTTATATTTATGTATTTATTTATTTTACATTTTTATATTTATTTTATATTTATGTATTTATTTTATTTTATATTTTTATATTTATGTATTTATTTTATTTTACATTTTTATATTTATTTTATCTTTATGTATTTATTTTATTTTACATTTTTATATTTATTTTATATTTATGTATTTATTTTATTTTACATTTTTATATTTATTTTATATTTATGTATTTATTTTATTTCAAATCTTTATATTTATTTTATATTTATTTTATATTTATTTTATATTTATTTTATATTTCATGTTTTTCTTTTATTTATATTCATAAGTATACATATTTATTCAGTTTGTCGTCAGCAGCATGGTTGCCGTGCTTGTGTTTTCTCTCCTCCACAGAGCAGCGGTGACGTGATGCTCGGTGTAACAGCCGAGAACGTCGACTGTTTCGACAGCGGACTCATCTGCAGGAAGTCTCTGCTGATCAACATCGGCAGATCCTTCGTAGCATTCGATGATGACTCTGGGAAGCCAGTAAGATATATTTTTATATAAATGTGTTAAAGGATGACGCAGGATGCCAGCAGCGAATGTTCTGCCTGAAAAAAGGAGGATAAAATACAGATTATCTATATCTATAATAATGTGAAGGTTTGGTCGTTGCACCTTGAAATGGATTATGTGGCATCATCTCGTTTGGTTGGCTAATCATAGCCAAGTCAACTCGCATATAACATTTGAAAATATATCAATAAAATGAAACTCCTCTGTTGCAGAATCCATCCAGTGTGATTGACAGGAAGCAGAGGATGTTCATGTGGCCAGCCGGGTACTTCACAGTGGTTCATTTCCCTGATGAAGACGTCACCGTCCTCTGGGACCGCAAGACCACCGTCCACATCCAGGTCGGACCTCGCTGGCAGGTAGGACGCTGGTTTCCTGACTCAGTGCAGTGTGCAGGGCTGAGATTTTAAGTTGCTAATGCTCCTATCTAGAGTGACTAAAAGTTGAATATACTGTATATACAGTACACAAAAGATGTGTTCCTTCATATTCAGACTGGGTTTACCATCATATTCCTGTCTCTCCTTGTCCTCCCTGAAGAGAATAGATACTTTTTGAAGTTGACAGTTCAGTCTTGACTTTAGAAACAGCAGGTGACAAAACAATCCCAACTCTAGCTCCTCTTACTCACTTCGTCCGGGAGCTTTCAACCTGGTCATCTGCAGATGGAGGGTTCCTAGTTTTCATGGACAAAATATGTTCAAACTTTTATGACTTCCTGTCCATGTTGATCTAAAAGTTGAGCTTGTCAATACACAATATGAGTCGTGCATGTGCAGAATGGCCGTTATCTCTGACAGCTAGCTACGGCAACGGCAACTTACCGACATGCATCCAGACGGCGCTCCTTTCCTTTCTAGCTGTCAAAGATGGCTGCAGAACAAGCCAGTAAGCGATCTTTGTGGTGAGATTGTTTTGCCAAATATTGGAGTTTACAATGCCTATGGGAGAAAACCTTAAAAAAAAAAATCAGTCACACAGACATTCATAACAAATGATATCAAACATGGTGCATGATTTTTTTCCTCACTCAGCAGGAGTGTGCTCGGTGTTGCCACCGGTGGTCAGAAGCTGCATTGCAACAACGCTGATATCACAGCATAGACCAGGGATCTTCAACAGGGGGTCCGGGACCCCTAGGGGGTCCTCAGAGTCAATGCAAGGGGACCTCCAAATTATTGTTAATCTTTTAAAGTTTTTTAAAAAATTAAAAAGTCTTAACATGAATCAAACAAAATATTTGAAAATACAACTACCCCACTGCTGATAGGTTTACTGGCCTATAGCAAGGTAGTCACTCAGTTACAGTTGATCCTAAGGATTTACTGTTCCACATGTATGTCAAACATTAAAACATGATTTATAAAATCATGCCTACAATTATTAGGCTATTTCAATGGCTTAGTTTTCTATGCAAAACAGGTATGTATAAAGGCTCTAGGCTAACCTCAATGTTATTGTAAGCCCAGTTTAATGTGCAGCTTCATTTAATACAATATACAGTATGTAGTAGGGGGTCCCTGCTTCGTCTCTCTTTCAGTTAAGGGGTCCTTGGCTTAAAAAACGTTGAAGACCCCTGGCATAGACTGTTATTCCTAGTCCTAAAGCACAATAAGAATAACAGACAGGGAGGTTCACTTTGTTTGGTAAACTCTGACCCTATGGAACCTTTTAAGGGGAAATTATATTCAGGACATAATGATATAAATTGAATATTAAAGTATAAAAAGGATCCGATTAAAGAGGGATGTTGGTGATGTGTTCAGGGGAAGCTAAGTGGGCTGTGCGGGAACTTCGACATGAAGACTGTGAACGAGATGCGGACACCGGACAACATCGACTCCCCGACTCCACAGGAGTTTGGAAACAGCTGGACCGCAGCAGAGGTGAGAGAAACGCTGCCTGCATTATCATCAAGCTTGTTAAATGTTACAACTGAGTAGTGTGGCTTTAAAGAAATTCTTATTGTGTATCCGGTTCCAACACTTCACACAAGGATGATGTGATATGATTAACGTGATTAACGATGTATGTGTTATAATCACCATTGTTTTTCTTGACAACTGAAAAACTTGAGCCACAGCCCACAGAACAAATCTCTACTTCCATTGATTTTGGGGGGTGTAGTATTCAATTTTATAGCATTTGAAAAAAAAAACATAAGTGATTTTGAAATAGTGTTGAGTAAAAGTTGACGTATTCCAGTCTGTGACTACTACTATATACTATTATCCATACTACTATTAATTTAACTACTAATTTTAATTTAACTACTAATTTTAGTCTCAATAATTCCTAATTTCTGCTTTTCTAACTCAAACATTAGGTATAATTTCCTATAAATGAGGTTTATTGACCATAAATTCCAAAATAACTGTAAAACTAAAGTTAATAAGTTAGTGTTACGTAGTGGTGAAAACGTCAAAAAAAGTGAGAAACATTGAAAAAAAGGGACAAAAACGTAAGAAAAAGTTAAAAACATTGATAAAAAGTGTCAACAAAAGTGTTGATTTTCGGGAAGACAACACAAGGTTTAAATCAGATACAAAGATTCTCATCA
Organism: Etheostoma nigrum; assembly: GCA_029931835.1. Lineage (NCBI taxonomy): Eukaryota > Metazoa > Chordata > Actinopteri > Perciformes > Percidae > Etheostoma > Etheostoma nigrum. Next base: position 36,452,959 of record CM057237.1, read on the forward strand.
TATTAATATTTATTCACAACTGATTATATTTATCATGTGAACTTCCTCAAACAACAAATGACAGTAAACAAGATTTTCAGACTTGACTACTTAACCGTTAAGAAATAGTTGCAATTCAGCATCACTCTGTGTGTGTGTGTGTGTGTGTGTGTGTGTGTGTGTGTGTGTGTGTGTGTGTGTGTGTGTGTGTGTGTGTGTGTGTGTGTGTGTGTGTGTGTGTGTGTTCAGTGTGTGAACAGTCCAGATATCAGACACCCCTGCAGCCTCAGTCCACTCAGAGAGCCTTTTGCAAAGCGGCGGTGCGGCGTCCTGCTCGGTGAGGTTTTCCAGGCCTGCCACCCGGTGGTGAGTAACAGTAACAACATCCCAGAGGCCGGTCTCGACCTGCTGGGAGATAACTGTTGTTGTGATTTGGTGCTATATAAATAAAATGTAATTTATTTATTTATTCATTCATTTATTCATTCAGGACAACAGTACATGTGCCAGATTGCAGCCCGAGGGGTAATTTCCATCTGCAGTCTGCAATAGGCAGGTTGGAGTTACAGTAAAAAAGACATAGGATAGTCATATTTAGTATATAAAAAGAAAAGAAGATAGAAAAAAACAGGACAATTCATTAGTAAAAGTTCAAATGGAAACACAATTGAATTGAAAAATGTAATTACAACAACAGCACTCCTTCTCTTTGGAGTAAGCAACGCTGAGGACGCTCGTTATGTGTACAATTAATTCATTGGATAATCAAATAAAAGTTAGGTGGGGTATAACTTGAGAAGCTAATTTTCTCGAGCTCAGTACGTTACATTACATGTCAGTTAGCTGACGCTTTTATTCTTCATATATCAGAGGCCTCTGGAGCAACAAGGGGTTGAGTGCCTTGCTCAGGGACACATTGGTTGATGTATCGCAGTGGGAATTGAACCCAGGTCTCCCCCGCCAAAGGCATGAGTCATATCCACTGCACCATCACTACCCCTAATGTAGGGGTGCAGCGATACATCCATCTGGATCGACATATTTCAGTCTTCAAACAACGTGAAAATATCAATATGTATAGGCATCTTTAAGATGCACCTTTATTTTGAAATTCCCACTTTATGTTTATTCTTTGTAATAAAAAGAGTAGTTTGGTTTTAATTTAAATGTCTGGAAGAGATCAGTAACAAACTTATCAAATCATATTTTAGTTGCTTATTGTAAATATATAGAAATGTAACTGATTGTGTTAAATGGGCTTAGGGTAGACTTAAGGAATAAATATACTGTGTATATATATACTGTATATCTATATATATATATACACACACAGTACATATAATATCTATAATATCGTATTGTGATAAAAACTTGTGATTTACACCCCTAGTTATGAGTTGGACCCATACGTGAGGTTTTGGTATAAGAAATTAAACATTAAGGAATGAATATACTGTATATATACTGTGTATCTCTCTATATACAGTATATATATATATATATATATATATATACACAATACATATAATATCTATAATATCGTATTGTGATAGAAACTTGTGATTTACACCCCTAGTTATGAGCCGGACCATATGTGAGGTCTTGGTAACATGGTCAGTTGTATTGTTGATGCGTTTGGGTGTTTCCTGTTCTCCGGGACCAGGTGGACGTTACCTGGTTCTACATGAACTGCCTGGCGGACACGTGCGCCTGCAGCCGTGGAGGCGACTGCGAGTGTTTCTGCACCAGCGTGGCGGCGTACGCCCAGCGCTGCTGCCACCAGGGCGTTCCCGTGGACTGGCGCTCCCCGACCCTGTGCCGTGAGTCTGAACCTGAAGCCCAACACCTGGAAATCACATTTAGATCTAATAGATTAAACATTTATACATACATTAATCACAGCGTAAACATAATTTAATTCAAATATTGTTAACTTTTTTAATCATTATTAACCCTCCTGTTGTCCTGGGATCAAATTTACCCCGTTTTTAAGATTTTCTACATCAGAAATTTGGGATTCTCTCATCCAAATTGTCCAAATATTACATGGATGGTTCCATATGACGCTTCTTGCGAGTTAAACGAAGGATCAGTTCACTACTTTATTGAATTTTGGGTTGTTTTATTTCCCCACCCCCAAAAAAAAACTTTGTCAAAAGACCAAAAAAAAAGATATAATTTCATATAAATGAGGTTTCTTGACCATGAATTTGAAAAAGAAAATAGTGTAAAACTAGTGGTGATATATTGGTGTTAGTGATGTGTACACTGTGTATACTGATGGTAGTGTTACAAAAATGAATAAAATGTGTCAAAAAACGTCAAAAAGTGATAAAAAAGTATCTCAAACGCGTCTAAAAAGCAACAAAAATGTGTTGAAAAAGCGTTAAAAAAAATGTCATTGTCAGTTTTGACCTGGGAGGACAACACAAGGGTTAAAAGAGGTACCTATAGTATTTCTCTTGATTATAAAGCACTTCTATTACTATTATTAATAGTGTTGATTTTAACTCTGTGCTTCTACCCTGCAGCATATGACTGTGAATTCTACAACAAAGGTATGAAAATCTCTGCACTGACGTATGAGCTATATACATCTAACATGCACGCACACACACACACACACACACACACACACACACACACACACACACACACATACCTTTGCTTACTGACTGAAGTACTTTCCAAATAGAAATATAACAAGTTTTTTCTCGGGCCGAGCTGACCGTGATACAGAGATGGGATCTCACAGGAAATTGTACAGTGATTTATTTTGAGTTTCATGACAGCCTTTCAGACTTGTATGGTTCCAAATTGTGAGTTTTTTTTAGTCAGATTTGATCAATCAATAAATATATAATATATAAGAACAGTCCATTTACAATAGGCTGGTGTCATTCACAGTATGCTTTAGTGTGTAATGTGTTAGTGCCTCTGGTGCTGTATGAATAGATAAGATCAGATCGATTGACTTTATTGTAAAAAATTAGTGAGATATGAGAATATTTAGAATATGAATAAATTCTAAATAATAAGTGGAACCAGTAAACAGGTGCTGTTTAGAGACAGAATTGAAATAGTACACAGGATCTGTTGAATATATGAGCTAAAACTGCATGAATAACCCTGGCCTCCTGCCGACAGTTCTGGGTAAAGGTCCCTTCAGGCTGATCACCTTCAGGGATCGGGCGACGCTGTTGGCGGCCGGCGGCTCCAGTGGGTCCGTGTTCCTGCAGTGGGGCAACCTCAGCTTCGCCGCCCCCCCTGGAGTCCTCTCGCAGTTCATGATGACGCCGGGCCTCAGCCGAGCGCGCCCACACGGTGAGTGACTTCCATTCAGACCGCAGCGTTCAAGGCGGGGTTATTTCTGGAGCACGTTTCAGCAACCAGGCAATTCAAAGTGTGTTACATAGCACATTAACCCTCATATTGTCCTTGGGTCAAATCTGACCCGTTTTTAGTTATATGGCTTAGAGATAACCAAACATGTGATCACCGCTAACTTGTGTTTCCATATTTTTTTTCTTGTTCTTTTTTTTTCTTCTTTTATTTTTGTTCCTTCTTGTTTTTATATACTAAATGTTACTATCCTATGTCTTTTTTTACTGCAACTCCAACCTGCCTATTGGACTGCAGATGGAAATCAACCCTCGGGCTACAATCTGGCACATTTACATGTACTTTTGTGCATGCTCATCAATGTGCATTGTCCTGAATTAATAAAATAAATAAATAAATACATTTTATTTTTTTCTTGGCACAAAAAATGGGTCGTCAAAAAAAAATATCAACAATAAAAATATCAAAAAACTTTGGTAAAAACATTAAAAAAAGCACCCACAACATTGAAAAAAGTGACATAAATGTTGGAAAATGCGATAATAATGTTGAAAATAAGTGACCAAAATGTTTTTCTTTTTTCATGGTTGACGGGAAGACAACACACAGGTTTTTTTAGCGGTTAAAAGTTTATTTGAACATGTAAAAAACAACAAAAAAAACGTTAAAATAAAATATTTAGATACATACATGCATGCATAAATAAGGCCATGTACTTCTCAGCACAATCTTCCAAAATTGAAAGTCATTCAAACAAAAAAGAAAGTCCCATGTTCAAAAAGGAGTAGGAAGAAGTTAAACAACTCATCATGTCCGACCCCCTTTCTCTACCTTTATCCTTTAAAAGAGCAATTAAAAGCAATTAAGAAGGAGACCTTGTAATGCAACTTTAGCATGGTATGTGTAAACTTATCCAAGTCACTGTATGTGAGAATGAAGAAAAACAACTTTCATAATTAATGTTTAAATACACAACTGACCCTAGATTTACTGATGTATCTGGAAACCTCCTGAGGAAAACCTGTCATGGAGCTTTATTGTGTGTTGCCATAGCAAGCGTATGGAAAGAGGATTTCATCGGCATTTCTTAACTTGACAAGACCAAAGGAGTAAAAAACACTGAGGCGACACTGTGTCTATTTTACCCCTAACATTTTTGTATTTGAGGAAAATTCATCAGATAAATGACAAATATTTTGTAACCATATGCATCGGAAAGATTAGATTAGATTCAACTTTATTGTCATTACACATGTACAGGTACAATGCAACGAAATGCAGTTGTGTGAAAGGAGTGATATCTTAATTTTGTAGATATTGACATGGACAGATATACTAGATGAAACTGAAAATTACTACTTAATTACAAGAGCAGTGTGCAGGAATTTCCTCAAACAAGACCTTGAAAATCAAGAAAATGCCCTAGAATTCAGTGTCTGAGTGACTGTGGGAACCTTGTGGCTATTCGAGAGGCTTTATAGTTTTATTTTACACTCATTTTGTGTCACCATAGAAGAAAAAAGAAGTGTCTGCGTTAGTAATGGTGGATACAGTAGATGCAGTATCAGTGCATGAAAGGGAACTTCTGTAGAGGGGTTAGGGAAAGTCGATCGGTGTGTAGATACCACAGCGATATGTTTTGCTGTCAGCAGAATACAGAGTGCTGCTGAATGAAAGACACACCAGACAACTGGACTGTTTTTCTGCTGTGCTGTGAGAAATCAGCAGGAAGAAGCTATTTAACCACAAGACCCAACCTTTTATCTTAAAGGGTAACTACAGTTGTTTTAAACCTGGACCCTATTTTCCTGTGTTTCTGTGTCTAAGTGACTGATGGGAACAACAATCTGTGACATCGGTCCAGTATTAAGTGAGATCGCTGCAGTCGGCAGCAGCGAAACAAGCTTCAATGTAAGCTTGTGTTTACCTTCGCAAAAGTGCTCGTTTTGCCACTGACAGGCTTAGATTAATATTCTAAGTATCTGACAACATTATGAAAAGGATCCCTTCAGAGATAGGCCTCTAAAACCTTTCGGTTATAGCTCTGAAGTCGCTAGACCCACCAGACTCCATTTAAAAAAGCTTAAAGAAATATATACTTTTAGCGTGTGTAGAGCCAACATATTTTCACACGTAAATCGGTAAACTGTGCGTTTCATAGTTTAATTTTGTTTCTGTCGACTTTGAATGAAGTGTATTTTACAATGCTAAAATGATTGTTTATTTACATGGAGTCTGGTGAGTTTAACGAAAGATATTTTGCTGCTGTTTTTATATTTAAAAAAAGGATCTTTCTCTTTAACAGAAATGTCGACCTCCTTAGAAATCCTTTTCCTAATGTTGCCAGACACTTAGAATATTAATCTGTGCCTGTGTGAGCACTTTCGTGAGGGTAAATCCAAGCTGGATAATTGCACTATTAACTTACATTGCAGCTTGTTTCTCTGCAGCTGACAGCAGCGATCTTGCTTAATACTGGACCAAAGTCATCAGTCACTTAGACACAAAAACACAAGAAAATAGGGTTGAAAAAAACTGTACTTACCCTTAAATGACATTGTTCACACATACAACTCATATGAATGTTTTCTGATCTGCTACCTCTAGTCTAGTTAGCAAACTAAAACTCATTGGCTAAGCTTAAAAGAAAGATTGTCTTCATTGTTAGAATAAACCAGGGCTGAATCTTTCTTCCCTTAAATTACATCCCCGGCTCTTCCATTTGCTTCCCTTCCTTGCGTCTTATCCCGTCCCACCAAGGAGGCATCGGCATGACGGAGAAAATAATCAGAGGAGAGAGGAAACGAGGAAATTTGTTTTTAATTGGATAAGACGTCCTTTCCTCTGAAGGGTCACGTGAATTTGTCAGCTGTGTGGGCGGAGTTAGCAACGGCTTTTAGGTGCACGGCTTCTGGGAAGGCTGCTCTTGTGTATCCTCGCTCATAGCTCCTCAGAGATGAAGAAGAGCATTGAGATGGCCTTCAAGATGGAGGACCAGAAACACTTCCGGTTCAACCAAGGAGCAATCAAATAAGAGACCTGAGATTTAGCCCTTGGGACAGGATATGAACCATGTTGTCCAGTTTAAAAGTCTATTTACCGGTCAATTTCCTGCATAGAGGAATTTTTGGCGTCCCCCAAAGAGGTTTTAGCCAGCACCACAGGAAAATCACCAGTGCCGAAATTATAATAATTGAGAGAAAAATAGCAATTCAGATCGTCTCTGTGCATAGATTTCTGTCAAATAAGGTAACACAGACTTGTTGCTTTTACTGTACGCAAACAGATGATGCTTAGTGCGTAATGCGTAGCCACCACCCAAAGGAGCCCTCTAAGGCGGTTTGGGCATCTGGTGAGGATCGCCCCTGGGCGCCTCCCTGGGAACGCCTCGGGATCCCCCAGTCAGAGTCAGCTGATGTGGCTCGGGATAGGAAAGTTTGGGGTCCTCTGCTGCTCCCCCCGCGACCCGACTCCAGATAAGCGGAAAAATATGGATGGAGATGGATTGATACTCAAATACCACAGTTGAAAACAAAACAACACAAAAAAACACATCTTAAAGATTTTTGCAGTCTGAAAAATGTGTTGGCTAGGCTTCATCTTGTTGTCTAATTAACCTATTTGCAATGGAGCTGTATCAGTGCAGTCCATTTATTATATGTTCACATTTATTAGGCCTACAGGTACTTTCCTCTTATCCGGACCCCACCTCAAAAAACAGTAAAATTGAATTTTTTTGCAATAGTTTATTCCCCATTCATCCAATAAGCAATCAACAAAGCAATATAAGATCATGACAATACTTACGGTGGCCAATGGATCTTCACTTCTTCCAGGACAGCATCGAGGGGGATTCATCATGATGTTGAATGGCTAGTTGGTAGTTGGGGATGAATAATACTTACAAAAAATACTGCTAATTAGGCGGGAGTTTTGGCGCGTATAGCGGATAGGAGTTGAAAACAGTGATTTTGGCGCGTATTTGAAATTTTATATGGCGGGGTCCGGATAACAGGAAAGTACAGGCCTACATCATAGAGATGATGCTTGCGTTTCCTGTGTGTCCTTAAACATCTCACTATCTGCCTTCTGTGCTCTCCCCTTGTTCCCGGTGCACCGACCAATCATTTTGTTTCCATCTCCACAGACACATCACGGGTTTCCTTCGAAGCGGCCGAGCGACCAAACTACTTTCTGCATGCGAGCCTGAGCGGCCAGGTGAGGCTGGCCAAGTGGGAGGAGAGCGAGGCATTCTGGGACGGAGCCACCTTCGTCCTCCACAGGAACACCTGGATCCCCGGCTACGACTCGCTGGAGTCCCACGCAAAGCCCGGCTTCTTCCTGCACGTCACGCTGGCCCGCCTCCATCTGCTCAAGTACAGACACATCGACAGCTTCCGCAAGGCCACGCTGTTCAGACTGACGGGTCAGCAACACACCACACACAGCGCTCAGTGAAAGGCCGCTGTCACACTGAAAACACCACATTATATCAATTAATTATTGTGCTGTCTCCAGGAACTAAAATATACAGGAAATTATGAATGTACTGTATATAGGAAAGAAAAACAGAGGCTCCAACCACATTGTTTGGATTTCAGAGTTCCCCCTACAGTTTTCAAATTAGCTCTTTGGGACGCTTATTGCAATATATTATTATTATAATTTACAGAAGGCATAACCAGGGGCGATTGCAGGATTTTTTAAGTGTGGTGGCACAGGAGGGAGGCGGTAACCAATAATCAGTCAGGGGAGGTGATTTTATCAGAATACAGCATAGAAAATCTGCTTAGAGATATAGGGAATATTGGATAGGATAGAACAACAATATGTTATTTAGATACAACCCATCATATTCATTACTTTCACTTGCAAACAATATGGATAGTCATCATGGAAAACATTAACTGGTCATGTGACATGGGCTGGCAAGATTTGTTTCACAGAACCGAATAAAAATGAAGTGAAATACACTTACAATAAACTTGCCTCAAAACTTCAACAAAGAAAATCTGGCTGTACACAGTTTTCAAAAAGTACAGTGAGTTCAATATGTTTATACTTCTAAACTGGCCTCAAAATTTCAACAAAGTACACACTTGCCATACAAGTTGTTTTAAGTATACATCCATTTACCAAATGGAAAGACAGAGATTGTCAGAACAGGCAGCACTGGAAATCAAATTTGTATAACATGTACACCACTCTAGCCCAATGGATTGGGGGGGGATCATATATTCAGAGGGGGCGGGTGCTACCCTTCTAGACCCACCCCTGGTCATATCTATGAAAACATGTATCCTTTGTTTTAATGTTGATGTGCTTCCTTATTAACAGTTTTTTTGGTAAAATTGGATTTTGACCTGAAAACAGTTAAGGGCATGTTGTCCCGATGCCGATGAGGTTCTAGTTATATTTTTAAGCCTCAGTGAGGATTCAAGAAGCTTTGCTCAGGATTCAGCTGGCCGTCAGAGGTCAAAGCAGCCAAGCTAATCGCTCATGCTAAAAATACAGCAGCATTTGTGTTAGTTAACGGAAAAAGCCAGGGAGCCAATAGCAGATAGGATTTCCTGCTGACGGCAGTGGCTGCAGAAGTCCAGCCTTCAGACGGACACTAATGGCTTTCTAACTTCATCACATTACTGGTCTGTGAAAACATTCAAGGGTCCCTTTAAGCAGTCTAGATTAGTAACCTGATATACTTTTCCTATATAGGTTTTCCTGCATACGGAGGTAACATCAGAATGATTTTTATTTTGTCTAACTACTGTATAAGAAGTTTAAAACATACACTTTTTTAACACTTTTGTGTTGCAGTGGTTGCATTATTACACATGCGTGTATATTGTTTAAACTATATTTAAAATTTCAATCAAGTTCACAAGTTTCCAAAAATGCCAAATATGTTGCGTATAAAATAATACACAATGAAGTGATACACTTTGGATGCTTTTATATAGACCTTAGTGGTCCCCTAATACTGTATCTGAAGTCTCTTTTATATAGACCTTAGTGGTCCCTAATACTGTATCTGAAGTCTCTTTTATATAGACCTTGGTGGTCCCCTAATACTGTATCTGAAGTCTCTTTATATAGACCTTAGTGGTCCCTAATACTGTATCTGAAGTCTCTTTTATATAGACCTTAGTGGTCCCCTAATATTGTATCTGAAGTCTCTTTATATAGACCTTAGTGGTCCCTAATACTGTATCTGAAGTCTCTTTTATATAGACCTTAGTGGTCCCTAATACTGTATCTGAAGTCTCTTTTATATAGACCTTGGTGGTCCCCTAATACTGTATCTGAAGTCTCTTTATATAGACCTTAGTGGTCCCTAATACTGTATCTGAAGTCTCTTTTATATAGACCTTAGTGGTCCCCTAATATTGTATCTGAAGTCTCTTTATATAGACCTTAGTGGTCCCTAATACTGTATCTGAAGTCTCTTTTATATAGACCTTAGTGGTCCCTAATACTGTATCTGAAGTCTCTTTTATATAGACCTTAGTGGCCCCCTAATACTGTATCTGAAGTCTCTTTTATATAGACCTTAGTGGTCCCCTAATACTGTATCTGAAGTCTCTTTTATATAGACCTTAGTGGTCCCTAATACTGTATCTGAAGTCTCTTTTATATAGACCTTAGTGGTCCCTAATACTGTATCTGAAGTCTCTTTTATATAGACCTTAGTGGTCCCCTAATACTGTATCTGAAGTCTCTTTTATATAGACCTTAGTGGTCCCTAATACTGCATCTGAAGTCTCTTTTATATAGACCTTAGTGGTCCCTAATACTGTATCTGAAGTCTCTTTTATATAGGCCTTAGTGGTCCCCTAATACTGTATCTGAAGTCTCTTTTATATAGGCCTTAGTGGTCCCTAATACTGTATCTGAAGTCTCTTTTATATAGGCCTTAGTGGTCCCCTAATACTGTATCTGAAGTCTCTTTTATATAGGCCTTAGTGGTCCCCTAATACTGTATCTGAAGTCTCTTTTATATAGGCCTTAGTGGTCCCTAATACTGTATCTGAAGTCTCTTTTATATAGACCTTAGTGGTCCCCTAATACTGTATCTGAAGTCTCTTTTATATAGACCTTAGTGGTCCCTAATACTGCATCTGAAGTCTCTTTTATATAGACCTTAGTGGTCCCTAATACTGTATCTGAAGTCTCTTTTATATAGGCCTTAGTGGTCCCCTAATACTGTATCTGAAGTCTCTTTTATATAGGCCTTAGTGGTCCCTAATACTGTATCTGAAGTCTCTTTTATATAGGCCTTAGTGGTCCCCTAATACTGTATCTGAAGTCTCTTTTATATAGGCCTTAGTGGTCCCCTAATACTGTATCTGAAGTCTCTTTTATATAGGCCTTAGTGGTCCCTAATACTGTATCAGAAGTCTCTTTTATATAGACCTTAGTGGTCCCCTAATACTGTATCTGAAGTCTCTTTTATATAGGCCTTAGTGGTCCCTAATACTGTATCTGAAGTCTCTTTTATATAGGCCTTAGTGGTCCCCTAATACTGTATCTGAAGTCTCTTTTATATAGGCCTTAGTGGTCCCTAATACTGTATCTGAAGTCTCTTTTATATAGGCCTTAGTGGTCCCCTAATACTGTATCTGAAGTCTCTTTTATATAGACCTTAGTGGTCCCCTAATACTGTATCTGAAGTCTCTTTTATATAGGCCTTAGTGGTCCCTAATACTGTATCTGAAGTCTCTTTTATATAGGCCTTAGTGGTCCCCTAATACTGTATCTGAAGTCTCTTTTATATAGGCCTTAGTGGTCCCTAATACTGTATCTGAAGTCTCTTTTATATAGGCCTTAGTGGTCCCCTAATACTGTATCTGAAGTCTCTTTTATATAGACCTTAGTGGTCCCTAATACTGTATCTGAAGTCTCTTTATATAGGCCTTAGTGGTCCCCTAATACTGTATCTGAAGTCTCTTTTATATAGACCTTAGTGGTCCCCTAATACTGTATCTGAAGTCTCTTTTATATAGACCTTAGTGGTCCCTAATACTGTATCTGAAGTCTCTTTATATAGACCTTAGTGGTCCCCTAATACTGTATCTGAAGTCTCTTTTATATAGACCTTAGTGGTCCCTAATACTGTATCTGAAGTCTCTTTATATAGACCTTAGTGGTTCCTAATACTGTATCTGAAGTCTCTTTATATAGACCTTAGTGGTCCCTAATACTGTATCTGAAGTCTCTTTATATAGACCTTAGTGGTCCCTAATACTGTATCTGAAGTCTCTTTTATATAGACCTTAGTGGTCCCTAATACTGTATCTGAAGTCTCTTTTATATAGACCTTAGTGGTCCCCTAATACTGTATCTGAAGTCTCTTTTATATAGGCCTTAGTGGTCCCCTAATACTGTATCTGAAGTCTCTTTTATATAGGCCTTAGTGGTCCCTAATACTGTATCTGAAGTCTCTTTTATATAGGCCTTAGTGGTCCCCTAATACTGTATCTGAAGTCTCTTTTATATAGGCCTTAGTGGTCCCTAATACTGTATCTGAAGTCTCTTTTATATAGACCTTAGTGGTCCCCTAATACTGTATCTGAAGTCTCTTTTATATAGACCTTAGTGGTCCCCTAATACTGTATCTGAAGTCTCTTTTATATAGACCTTAGTGGTCCCTAATACTGTATCTGAAGTCTCTTTTATATAGGCCTTAGTGGTCCCTAATACTGTATCTGAAGTCTCTTTTATATAGGCCTTAGTGGTCCCCTAATACTGTATCTGAAGTAGGCTATTTATTTCTGATAGCTAATTTTTATTTACATGTGTTGCAGCTGTATGTCTATACAACTTCAACATAAAAAGAATGTAGTATAATATAGATGTGAACGTAAGGTATAAATAGCCTATGTGACTATAAAATTTGTTTTGGTTAAAATCAACAAATAATCGTGATAATAATCGTGATCACAATATTGATCAAAATAATAGTGATTATCATTTTGTCCATAATCGTGCAGCCCTACATGGGACCTTTAAGTGCTTTTAAACATGAATAGGTGGTATCATAATGTTTAAAGAAAATGTCTTTTCACTGCTAACTTTAAAGCTAATGCAAATGTGGATGTTCAGTGTTCAATAGGTTAATACTGTCAGATCACAGGGATACCAGAGCTGGACTTGTTCCTTCAAGAGTTGTATACCTTAACTGTTCAACAAAGCCTTAACAGTCTTAGAAACAGTCTTTCTTGAATTAGAAGTGTTGAGTGTTGTGTGTTTTTCATCAGGCCCCAGCCCGGATGCCCCGCCCGGTCCACGTTGTCAGTGGAGGTACGATTCCTGCGTCATCCCCTGCTTCAAGACCTGCAGCGACCCGTCAGCTGACGCCTGCGTCACCATCCCACAGTGAGACCTTTGACCTTTTCAAATACTCTCAACCCAAATCATACAGCAGTTTGTAGACATAGATTACGCCTGTAAAGACCTTTAAAGAAATACCTGAAGTCATCCACCTCTGGTCTTATGCAGCTTCTTTTACCAAGTAGGTCTTCAAATATGTTGATTAATTTATTTTAAGTGCAGGGAGGATGTAGTTTTAGGGTGAAAATAAAGCAATAACAGCTGTGTATACACTGTAAATAATGGCTGTGAAATCTACAGTTATTTACTTTAGTCTTCACAGTAACACTACTGGATGATGTTTACAGTAGAATGCTGTAAAGTTACATTACAACCTTGTCGACATGACAAAATCACAGTATAAGTAGGGCTGTAGTCAAGACCACCTTTGTCGAGTCCAAGACAAGTCCGAGACCAGGACTAGTCGAGTCCAAGTCAAGACCGAGTCCAAAGAGGTTCGAGTCCAAGACAAGGCCGAGTCCAAGTCAAGACCGAGTCCAGGACAGAAAAAAAGGTCTTATTTATGACAGTTCTCTCACACATTTTACTCTTTGTTCTAATCTAAAATAAATGAAATTAAATTCTCACTCGCTGAAATGATCCATGCACCATATTTTTAGTCTGTGTGATTTTCTCTTCATGTCTTCATGCCGGCTTCGAAAAGATGTGGAGTTGATGTTTGAGATGATTAAGACTTGCGTTAAAATTCAGCCTAACTGTGATTCCGTCACTACCAATGTGTTTTATAACCAGTTTATAACCTTGACGTTATATAGTGGATGTTTTTTTATGTCTATGTGTTGCTCTCTGTGCAGAGTGGAGGGCTGCCTTCCCGTCTGCCCCCCACACATGGTCCTTGATGAGGTCACCCGACGGTGTGTCTTTCTTGAAGACTGTGAGTATACCTGATTTCTTTCATTGGCGTTTTGCTATAGCTATTAAACTGTTTTCTTAGGGGAACCGGGATGCCTTAACTTCTACCTTACCTTTATTTTTGTTCCCCAAGGGTATTGGCTTTACAGCAAAGCATACAATGCATGCAACCCTTGAAATGGACACCAACAATTATCACTAGTGACTGACTTTCACATTTTCCAGTGTACAAAGCTTTAATAACATACAAAAATAAATACCTACCTCCCATGAAATAAGACCCAAATGAAGCTGCCTGTGTTTAAGCCATCTCAAAAACTCTCTGTCGAGCTTGGCGCTTCTCTAACACACTTTTTATTGTTTGGATTTAGGCATTAAAATCCCAGTTGCTGTGCAGCCTGTGACTCCATCCACTGCTCAGCTGACCTCTGCAGCTGTCACTTTTGCAACCACGGAAAGCACTGCTGCCTCTACCACACCCCTCCAGACCTCCATCACCACCACGGCATCCTCAACCCCTCCACACACCGGCCCCACTGCTAAAATCACCACCACTGCTCCTGCCGGAAGCACACAGACGTCTTCAATGGAGGTCCAGCCGACCCGCCCAGTCACCGTCTCTCCTTCCGCAGCTGCTGAACTTTCCACAACAGCAGGACCCCCATCTCCTCCAACAGAGCCCCCTGCTGTCAGGCCAGAGGTGGAGGAGCCTCTGTCCACTGTCAGCGTGACTGAAATCTCGCAAACCACTGTAGCAGGTACAAGAGCATGGACGACCATGGGCCCCAGCACGTCCGGGCTGAGCAGCACTCCCCTTTCCGTCACGTCTCTATTCTGGCTCACCTCCTCCACCAAGCCCACCCACCTCCCCCATCCGCTCTTCACCACCACTACCATCCCCCTGCCGCCATCTCCAACGGCAGCACTGACCACAAGCTCTGTCGAAGGGTCAACCACCATAACAACCCCTCCTCCTGTTGTCGCACAAACAACCAAAGAGATCACAGAGGCTACAACACATTTGGCAGCAGTTACTCCGATTGGAACCACTTCTAGTCCAAGTCTTGTTCCAGTCTCTGAGACATCTACAGTAACAGACAGGACTACTGTAACCAACACAGCCACCACTGCATACACAGACACCAGCACAACGCCGGTAACAGTGGAACAACGTCCCCCAACAACAACTACACCCATCCCTTCCGTTTTACCAAGCACAGCCTCCACAACCTCAGCTCCTCTGGAAACAGAAGCCGTGTCTTTGCCTACAGTCGCTTCAGCTAAAACCACAGAATCAGAACCAGTTGCACCTTTCATCACCAGTAAAACAACACCGTACATAAGTCCAGAGACAACATCGCCGGCGACCACAGAGACAATTCTGCACACGACTGTCGCTGAACTGAAAACTTCTACAACAACCGTTCCTGAGATACCAACGTCAACCCCGGTCCATGTTGCACCAACTACACCTGCACCATCTGCTCCTACCTCAGCTGGACTGGAGTGGAAAACAACAACAGAGAAAGTGACCATACTTGAATCCACTGTGTTTGAAATACCTGTAGCAACCACAACAACGGCTGCACCTCCATCTCCGAAGATTACAGACACCACAACTTCTCCTTTGTCCAAATCCACACCCTATGCAGAGAGAACCTCCTGGTCTGCCCCGGTCCAAACAGCAGAGACAACCACTCAGACCACAACTTCAAGACATCCAGAGGTTCCAGCAATGTCCACCATGTCTACAGGTCCTCCTGTCAAACCAACTGTGACGCCAGTGTTTCCTACAGAAACCACCGCTTTGCCACGTTTACCGAAAACAGAGAGCTCTACCCATCCTACGTCTATCGTGCTTACCTCAGAGCTGTGGCATTGGGAGACCTCCTCCACTCCAGTCCTCAGCCCCACAGTGAAGACTACACCAGGGCTCACTTCTGAAACTGTCATCCATGATGTCACTTCTACGAAAACTACCGAAGTGCCTCATCTTCCCGTGACGTCAAAGCCAATTGTCACCTCTGCGACTTCAGCTGCTACAACAGCCAAAACCACAACGTCTCCTGAAATCTCAAGTGCAGAAATTGTCACCACCACAACCAGGCAACCAGCTACACCCTCGCCTCCACCTGGTTTTCCCGAGACACTTCTCAACACTATCCCTACAAGAGCTCCACCGGGTGTTGTCACCACCACGCTCAGACCCGTGGTCCTGCAGCCCATTACAGAGACGACACATCCGGCGACTGGCAGAGTGGAGGTGTCGACGAGAGCTACGACCACGCCGCCTCCGTCTGGGTCTCCACTGCACACAACTGGTTCCACCGCAGCTCCGAGGCCAACGGCTGTCCAGGAGAAAGTCACCACCCGGCTGGTGTCCACTGCAAGAGCTACACCTGCTACTACAACTACAACCGTGGCACGGACGACCACCGTCAGAACAACACCCAGAGTTCCCGTTACAACAGTTACACCCAGAATCACGTCGACTGAGAGCTCAACCGTCAGGCCGGTCACTGCAAGGGTTACCGTAGCAACACGGCCCCAAGCAGTAATCTCCAGATCAACCACTCTCGGCCCACCGACTGTCACACCGAGCCCTGGCATGACAACAACGTCAGGAGTGGCGCCTTCAACTGTCGCAACGTCCGCCGAGTCGTTCACCACAGCGAGCGTGACTGAACGCGTCGACCCAAGCGGAGAAGTTATCACCGTAACCGTATCTTCAGCCGTCCCCACGACAACCGCCAGGGAGTCAGCCACATCTGAAAAAACCCTGACAACCAAAAAGAGTGAAGTGTCACCATCCACATCCCAAGCGGTGACGCCTCCACCTGACACACACCTGATCTCCACCCAGACGCCTGATGTTCCCACTCCGACCTCACTCCCAGCAGCCACCTCGGTCCAAACAGAGCAGGACAGAGTCGATCGCACCAGTCCAGGTGCGACGACGCCTCATGCACCGGCGTCACCATACACACCACTGGAAACGACCAGACACACAGAGGGCACAACATCCTTGGATGGATCATCTACAAGGATGTGCACTGTAGGTCCAGTTTATAAACCTTTTCATTTCAGTCACATAATTCATAATTAGTAAGAAGACAACTTTTAGCATGGATTTATTTGTAATGGATATATGATTTTTATCACTTTTTCAAAGCTGACCTATTTATATTTACGTTTGTACCACAAGATAGCCATACAGTAACATTTGGAAAGCTAAATTTCAAAATAAGAGCACCGAATTCAGCTTCAAGCTTATAGTTCTTTTAGTGTGTCTTCTGCTCTAGAGCAGCAGGCATGTGTATTTATATTTAACAGAAGTACTATGTGCATTTTTCAAAACATACAGTTAATCTGTGTTAAAATAGTCTAAACCTATGGTTCACTTAATATTTTGTGTAGCTTTTAACCAAATTGATCCACTGAATGGACACTTGGGTCTTATGTGGTCGTATATTGGGAGGGCAACATACAGTATATAATCACAATTCACATTATTTTATCACACACATGCTCCCAAGGTCTGAAATGAACCTCAACATTTGACATAGTGATTAGGTACATTTTTAGTTGAGAATCCGTCTAACACACTAAATATGAGTTTTATTTCCTGCTTACAAATATTTCTGTGTTTTATTTTTTGTTGTGTGACTTCTGGGTTTTCATTTTTTTTGTTCAGCCTCCGTATGCAGAGATTGTGGATGAATGCACAAAGTACATTTGCATCAACAACCAGCTCGTCTTGTTCAACAAATCTCAGAGCTGCCAATTCACCTCCGACCGTCCAAACTGCGGCCTGCTTGGCTTTGCCATCCTAGTCAATGGAGACAAGTGCTGCCCAAAGTGGGACTGTCCATGTGAGGAAAAACGTCCTTAAAAATGACACTATGTTCCATATTTGAAATTATAATCTTGGGTCACTTAAAATCAAAGAAAACACACTTCCAGTTTTCAGCCCATAGCTCTGCCTTCTTATAATTGACTGGACTAATTGATGTTGTTTCTAGATTCCTCCAGACTAGTGATGTTTTCTTAAGATGTATGGCTACGGGCAGATAATTCTTTCAGCTTTCATTGTCGTCTCGCCTGTGTGTTCCAGGTCGCTGCTCAATGTTTCCGGATCTGAATGTGATCACATTTGATGGGAGCAGCGTTGCCATCTACAAGGCCGCCTCATATATAGTGACCCAGCTGCCCAATGAGACTGTCAGTGTCCTGGTTCAGGAGTGTCCCGCCGACTCAGAGTCACCAGTAAGTCAATATCACACTTAGCTGGTTGAATGATTAGAATAGAAGACACTGACTTTTTATTTGTCATTCATTTTGTTTTAACCTGATTTTCTTTTCAAAGCTTCTCTGGAATTTCACCAACCTGTGTTTGGTGGCGATCAACATCACGCACAAGTCAGACCAAATCATCATCAACAGGCTGCAGAGGAGGGTTAGAAGCACTCTCTTCTCATCCTGATTTTTACTTTGTTTTTTTTACTGTCACATTAGCATATTAAAGCTTTCTAACTGATAAAATCTGTCTGATGCAACATGCACTCTTTCAGCTTTACGTCAACTCGCGGTACGCTAAGCCTCGATTCAAAAAGTTTGGCTTTGAGATCTACGACACAGGCAACATGTACCTGATCCGCAGCCCGGCTGGTCTCAAGCTGCAGTGGTACCACAGCACCGGCATGATGGTGATCGACAGTGGCAGCTCCCACAATAAGCTTCACACCATGGGCCTCTGTGGTAAGGGTAGTCTTAGTCTTGCTTTGCCAGACCAACCTCCAGACGCTGCGGAGGAGGGTCTGGCTAGTCCACATAGCATTCAGGGATGGGAGAAAAAAATGTGCTCTGGTTTATTGGCATTTCTTTAACCCTCCTGTTGTCCTGGGGTCAAATTTGCCCTATTTTTAAAAGTTTCTACATCAGAAATTTGTGATTCTTTTATCCAAATTGTCCAAATATTACATGGATGGTTTCATATAACGCTTCTTGAAAGTTAAAAGGATCATTTCACTACTTTATTGAATTATGGGTGTTTTATTACCCCACCCCCAAAAAAAACTTGAAAAAATGATGTAATTTCATATAAATGAGGTTTCTTGACCATGAATTCGAAAAAGAAAATAGTGTAAAACTAGTGGTGATATATTGGTGTTAGTGATGTGTACAGTAGACAGATGGTAGTGTTGTTCATTTTGACCTGGGAGGACAACATAAGGGTTAAACCAATCACAATCTTCATGGGCGGCGCTAAGCTCCGCACTGTGCGTTGCTTCAGTGGAACATGTCCACGTTCAAAAGTAGTTTCAGTCATGCAACAGAAAACGCAGATTGGACAGATAGTCTAGCTAGCTGTCTGGATTTACCCTGCAGAGATCTGAGGACCAGGTAACCATAGTCCTCAGATTGGACAGATAGTCTAGCTAGCTGTCTGGATTTACCCTGCAGAGATCTGAGGACCAGGTAACCATAGTCCTCAGATTGGACAGATAGTCTAGCTAGCTGTCTGGATTTACCCTGCAGAGATCTGAGGACCAGGTAACCATAGTCCTCAGATTGGACAGATAGTCTAGCTAGCTGTCTGGATTTAGGCTACCCTGCAGAGACCTGAGGACCAGGTAACCATAGTCCTCAGATTGGACAGATAGTCTAGCTAGCTGTCTGGATTTACCCTGCAGAGACCTGAGGACCAGGTAACCATAGTCCTCAGATTGGACAGATAGTCTAGCTAGCTGTCTGGATTTAGGCTACCCTGCAGAGACCTGAGGACCAGGTAACCGTAGTCCTCAGAAATCAGCCGCAGGTTAGACATGCATCCGGCAGCCCTTGCCCCCCCACTCTGACATCTCCCAATTAGTGCATGTATAGGTACTGAGCATGTGTTTAATTCAGGCCTGTGTAACAGAGTGCATACACAGTCCTTTGCATACATACATTATTATATGACACTTCCTTGATGTTAGGCATTTACAGAAACCACATCTGGCGGCAGGATCCATTTGTTACATAGAGGGATTCGTACAGTATATCATGGCTTTATATGTAAATGTGGTGTTTTTGTGAACCGCCCCTCACCACCCTCCTCAGGTTTCTGTGATGGAGACCCAACAAATGACCTGACGCTGGCCGACGGCACCACAGTGGGCCCAGGTGAAGATCCGGCTATTTTCATCGACAGTTGGCAGGTTCCCAACACCACCAGCTACGTCAGCCACAGCCGCCGCCGCGAGCTCAACTGCTCCACCAGCGACTGCTCCGTCTGCCTGGACATGCTGCAGAACCCCGCCTTCTCGCCCTGCCACACCTTTGTATGTCAACCTATCCTCTCCTTACACAGGAGCCACTGTTTGTCTGGTTCTACTCTTTCTGAAAGCTTTGAAAGGCTGCTATTAAAGTTTTATTCCAAAGATAACCATATATAGATATAGTTTTTCCAAAGTTCTTTGTTGATTTTTTTTTTGGGACATTTTTGTTGTTGTTTTGACAAAGTTTTTGAAGTTTTCTCCGACATTTTTTGTCACTTTTTGACTTTGACACGTTTTTATCCCGCAGTTCTTTCTCACTTTTTACAACGTCTTTGACGATTATTTCTGCTTTTTTTTTTTTTTTGGGACGTTTTTGTTGTTTTTCCCCTTCATTTCTGTCATTTTTTTCAGTGTTCTTAAATCTTTTTTTCTTTCTTAAAATGCTATGAAATTAAATAAAACACCCAAATTCAATGAAAATAGCTGATCAGTTATTTAACTTGTAAGGAGCGTTGTATGGAACCATCCATGTTATTTTTTTTTTTACAAATTGGTTGAAGAAAACCCAAATTTCTGATTTGGACACTTTTTGAAAATAGGTCCAATCTGACCTCAAAGACAACAAGACACTTTTCTACCATTATTGCTCTCTCACTTCTCATAGGTCAGTGATGTGTATTAATGACATCATGTTAAATGACTATAATAATTAGAGGACTTATTGGTGAATAAAAGGCTATATAACTTCTAGCTTAACATACAGTATGATAATAATCATAATCAGTACCTTTTAAAAGAATTTATTTGATGGTTTCTTTGTTTCCAGGTCCCGCCGAGCACCTTCTGTGAGGTTTGGGTACGAGATGCAGAGTACGTCAACAACCAGTGTGTGGCGCTGGCTGCCTACGCGACGTCTTGCCACAAATTCAACATCTGCATTGAGTGGAGGAGTCCAGATCACTGCCGTAAGACTGCTGTCTGCCGTTAAAACATTAACCAGCACTCACAGCTGCTCTTTTAAAATACTCCAACTCTAACCAGGAAACACTGCCGTTACAAGATCTTTGTTAGTTTTCTGTTGGGACAGACTTTGTACATGGTAATCATTGTAATTAGTACACACATATATATATATATATATATATATATAGACAAAACGTGATGGTGTGCATTGGTGAGTCCATTTTCTAGATTCCAGTACCATTCAGAACTATTCATTCCACCATTAAGATTCATTTTCACGATTCAAGAACTTTATTTGCCATTTGTGTTTTCACACATAGGAACTCTTGTGCGGTTGTTACTCAGAGAGTCAAATCGAGTTTAAAAAGACACGCAAAGCATTTACATTATAAATAAATACAATTGCACAAAACCATTAAAAAATACAAATAAAAACAAATAAATAAATTTCCATTCCTAGATTCCAAAAAGTATAATTGCACATTGCCCTTGGCCCCTAAAAACAGCCCCTTATAGGATATTGAAGTGCACAGTCATTATTAAATAAATAAATAAGATGCACAGGTGTATTGCACAGATATGTTATGTTCCACAGGCATTATCTTTTAAAGTAAAGTTTAAAGTAAAATAGTCTCACATTGCCAGACTTCTCTCCACATAAATATAAAATAGTTTTAAATGATAAGCAATTCATTTGTATTTGAAGGTCACAAAGAGTCTTTTCAACTCACATATCATTAGCACTTACTGTATTTTATTACCTTATTCAATATTGTTGTATAGAATTGTAATAAAACAATACTATTTCTCATCCTATTTTATGGGACAACTGGTATTCCTAATATTGCGGTCAGTGAGTGTATATCATATTTTCATCTATGTCAATCCTAACAAATGGGGCCTAGGTCTACTCCCATGTCATTGTGACACGTTTGTGTCTCTTCCTGCAGCCTTTGCGTGTCCTGACAGTCTACGGTATCAGGCGTGTCTGCCGGCCTGCACGTCTCAGTCCTGCCCCAACAACGACTTTGACTCGGACCCGGACCAGTGTTCAGGCGTGACGGAGGGCTGCGTGTGCCCCGAGGGAACGCTCCTCCACCGACCCTACTCCGCCCTTTGCATCTCACCTGAGAAGTGTGGTAAGACGACAGTACAAAAGAGCTGGAGGTCTCGAACTGGAGACAACAACGTTAGATATCGATGCCATTAGATTGTTAGAGAACCTCAAAAATACATAACTAAATTATCGTCTTTCATCTTTTTGGTTGATGCGTTTCATTTGTTTTTTCTAACACAGAAGTTCAAAGAATAGTAAATTCTTGAAACTTCAAAACCTCAACCTTGTTGTTGCAGAATCAGAAACGTATTGACATTATTATAAAATAACTATTGACAATGTTCTAGATAATCAGTGCTTAAAACCTCTTAAGAAACACTTGAAAATACATGCTTTTTTGTCTAAAACGTCATACCAAAATAAAAGCTCCCATATACTTTGGCCCTCTGGGATGTGCCACTCTCAATTTCCTGTTCCTATATCAGTGCATCTGAAAAAATGATTTGAAAACACTACTGTAATCACATCAGATGGGCTACAGACAATACCACTACCATAGCCACGTGTCTCAACTTACTACAGAAAAGATCCAGAAGCCAAAAGACTCAAAAATTGATTTTAAATGAATTTATTTTAACAAATATGTCTGTGCGTTTTTCTTATTTCCTTTTGAAAAGTGCAAAGAAAAAAGCCCAAAAAGAGAAAAAAAAACACACCCACATCAATCACACACATACTTGAAATAACTCTCTATATATAAATATATACAAATAAGTAATTATCCCCGGCAGAACTAGAAACATGGCTGTTTGTGTATGTGTCTGCAGCCTGCACTGACAGCTCCGGCGTTCCTCGTGCACACGGCGAGGTTTGGAAAGCCTCGAAAGACGCCTGCTGCATGTACCGCTGCGACAACGACACCATCGTTCCCGTGGAGTACAACTGCTCCAGTGTGGCGGCGCCGGCGTGCCGTCGAGCAGGGGAGATGATCATCAGCCTGGCCGATGACACCAGCTGCTGCCCGCAGAAAGTCTGTGGTGAGGCTGTGTGTGTGTGTGTGTGTGTGTGTGTGGGGGGGGTTAATATGTAACAGCATCACATCTGAGGCTCAGTACATGTTTTACTCTTTGTTGTACTTGTACTCAGTGTGTAACCAGAGCCTGTGTGACCCGCTCCCTCCTGAGTGTAAGTACGGGGAGAAGCTGGTGTCGTACTACAGACCGGACTCCTGCTGTCCGGACTTTGTGTGCGGTGAGTTTTCTGATCAATAAACTTTGATAAATAGAGTTATGGCTTCTCTTACCAACCAACTTTCTTATTTCTTATTGGATATATTAGCCCTCATTCATAATCTGGACTGTGGTCATGACATCTACATCTTACAACTTATTCCCTGTTACATAGGGTTCTTATTCCTATTCAGTCAGTCAGTTTATAGGTTATTATATTTATATTTCATAGTCATCGTTAATATTTTATCATGATCTACTCCACTGTTCAATCCCTGCACAGTTCATTTTTTCACTTCATCATCATTACACACAGTCTACCATAGTATCTCACCTTATCATGGTTATTGCATTTCTGTGAGTGATTTTTATTTAAATTGAATTCTTATGTATGTGTGTGATATATGTGTGTATATGTGTTTGTTGTGTTATGGTTGTCTTGCTACTGGATGCCTGAAATTTCCTTCAGGATGAATAAAGTATCTATCTATCTATCTATCTATCTATCTATCTATCTATCTATCTATCTATCTATCTATCTATCTATCTATCTATCTATCTATCTATCTATCTATCTATCTATCTATCTATCTATCTATCTATCTATCTATCTATCTATCTATCTATCTAACTGTGATACCAACACAGATATTTTGTGTCCTTTTTCCACCAGTTGGAGTTTACCCACAGTCACAGTGACTAGTGTCTTATGTTAAATACACAGCTTCATGAGTAACTGTCCACCAGCACCTCTAAATCTCACTAAATAACACATCCAGGGCCCTATTTTAACGATAGGTGCATTTAGGGCTTGTAAAAATCCACTTGAGCTAGTTAAACGGCGGAAAAAAGGGTCCATGCTCCAGGTGCATGGTTCAAAAGTGTTGTACTTAGTGTCTTCTTTAATTCATAGCTGTGTTTTTTGTTGGTCAATGGCGTGATCACTTTCCGCTGCCTCAAGATACTAATACGCCAAGAATGCACCTGAACCCACCTCCCTGTAAGACCAGCACGCCCACGGGTGCACAGAGGGTGCAGGTGCATTTGCTATTTAAACGGCATGGGCACTGGATGGGAAATTGACAACTGCGGCAGTCTTAAACTAGCAAAGACACTTCTGCTTCAGAGGGAGACAAGCTAGCTGTTTCCCCCATTTCTATTCATTATGCTTCATATTCAACATAGATAGATAGATAGATAGATATTGATCCCAATAAAATGGGAAATTGCAGTGTTACAGCAGCAAAAAATGTAAAATCAGTCACACAGAATATAAATATAGATGAAATACTAGGATACAGTATACATACATACAATGTACATAAAATAATAGGAATAAAATACAAGAACAAATATTTGAATATAAACAAGTAACAGGGAATACAAAAATGTGCCACTGCTTAAATAGTAATTATAAATATGTAAATAAACCAATTGTGCAGGTTGTACTTACATGCATATAACAAAGGTATAGTTTCTCATTTAATTCTCAACAACGTAATCAAATAAGCATATTTCCAAAGATGTGGAGTTATTCCTTTAATGTTTCTGTGTTTTAGAGTGTGATCCTGAACTCTGTGAGTCGGACGTTCCCCCCTGCAGAGATGACCAGACTGTGATCGCCACCAGAGCCGACGGCAGCTGCTGCCTTGCTCACATCTGCGGTCAGTTCAAAACGTAACTCCTCCATCTTCGGTGTCACATTCAACCGGCAGCGAATCAACAGCAGGCTCACTTAAAGCCGTCAGGGTCTTCATGTGTGGAGTGTGTGTTTTCTGCAGTGTGTTCTTCCTGTCCGGAGACCCCCCCTCTCTGCCAGGGCGGCGAGGTGCTGACGGTGGACGCTAACACCACGGACCGCTGCTGCCCCGCCTACCAGTGTGGTCAGAGAACTTCTATTTGTCACATTTACAGGATCAGAAAATGGGATTTTAAAATAGACGCATAACAAAAAACATGATATTATGATATTATCACCACTTTTATTTAGTTCTCACAGGTAAAAATAAGGGCAAGGCCTTGTTTTAAGTGTAGCAACGATAACACAAAAGAAATGACACCATAAAATTCAGAGCACCAACTGAGTAAAAAGTGCAAAATGACTGGAATAAAAAAAAATATACAAGAACATGGATGTCACTCATCCAATTTTGTAAAACCAAGGGCATGAATCAAATAAATAAGAAAAGAATCAAGATAAAATGGAGGACATTTAAATTACTGACAACAATATTTAACACCAACGGCCCATATCTCGGAAGAAAATGTAATGACTTTTTTTGTGACTGTACCCTCGGTCGAGGTCCATGTTACAGTTAAAATAAAATAAGCATGCCAGTGCTCTCTGTGTATAAATGTTTCTAAATATTCCTGTTTTCTGTTTCTACATTAAACATATGTTTGGGATTACTGCAATTTACTAAAATAGGCACATACTATTCTGATATGATGAGATAATGATTGCTAAGTTAAAATGGACTGATGTAGTATGCTCTAATGCAGGGGTGTCAAACTCAACTTCACCAAGGGCCACACACGGGCCAGACATGTATAGTTTATTGACAGACTTTTATTTAATCAAAAAAGTCAAATAGCTTTGACTGTCTTATTGCATGTCTCATATAGTCTTCTAACTTTCACAGTTGGATTGACATAAAGCCCTAAAAAGTTCCTCAGCTGTCATAGAACAAAGTGACAAATACGTTCAAAAAGGGACAAAAGAGGCGACCTCTAGCTCACCCGGTGGGAGCGTGCGCCCCATGTAGGCTGAGTCCTGCAGCGACCCGGGGTTCGAGTCCGACCTGCTGCCCTTTGTTGCGTGTCATCCCTTATCTCTCTCCCCCCTTTCCTGTCTATCCACTGTCCCTACATAATAAAGGGAAAAACCCCCAAAAAATGTACAAAAACGCCACAAACGTAAATTGATATGCGGGCTGGATCTCAATTAGTGAAGGCCCTGATTTGGCCCACAGCCTGAAGTTTGACACCTGTGCCCTAATGCATACAGCTGTGAAATGATGGTTCTGCTATGTGTGTGTGTGCAGTGTGTGAGCCCTACAGGTGTCCTCTGCTTACTTGTCCTGTTGGGATGTCGGTGGTGTCCGTGTCCAGTCCGGGTCGCTGCTGTCCAAACCAGACATGCGGTACGACTGTTGTGGAAGTTTTCTGTACAGCAGGAGAGGAAAGTTTTAGAGAGTGAGACTTGAGACAGGAGTGCAAATGAGTCAAGGATGGTCTTCAGTGGATTTTTAATTATCCTCTGCAAAGCATAACAAAACGGTGAGAACAGTTTCACAGAGTTAACAGCAGTAACAGTGGGACAAAGTCTGAGCGAAGTTAAACAGAAACATCATATATTCTGTTATTTCCTAGCAAGAGGAGGGGATTGTAACATGAGTTGGAGCCGTGCATCTGTCCCCCACCCTCAGAATCTCTAGCGGTCGTTTATCTTAGCCGCTAAAGACAACCTGGTGTCATTTGGTCACGTAGCACGTAGAGAGGACATTGTCCCAGCTCTGCACCCTTAAACATAGCTCTGGACATCTGGATCTTTCAGACTACAGGGGTGACGAGTCAACAGACAGCTGTCGACTCTTTCAGGAAGGAAACATACACAAACGAATTGAATAAAGTCATTTAACACAAAAACATAGTTAATAATAATTCATGATTATAATAGAAGGATATATGAAATCATGCTTAAGTGTAATTTTTCCCATAACAACTCCCACGACAGAAACATTTTCAAATGAATTCAAAGGCGCAGTTAAATCAGTGTGATATTCAGGGTTTTGAATAGGTTTCATTTTGGCTTAGGGGAGCCTGACACGGCACTTTGCTTTATGATGACACATCAATTTTGATGTTGTCAGTTTTGAAGTCTTGATGCCTGAACACAGTGTGAAATGTGAAGATGATTGGTGTTTCTTTGTTTTCAGAGTGTTCCTGTGAAAAGATCGCCTCCCCAAAATGTGGCCTGGTAGGTCATGACTTTTCATTTTCAGTCTGTCTGTTTGGTCATCTAACTAAAATATTTATATGATGTATAGAACTCACTGGGTCAGTCAGTTTAATGTACAGTGGCTTGCATGAGTGTACACACCCATGCTAAAGTTGATTAAAAAGAGGAATAAAAAAACATCTTTTGGACATTAATTTGGACATAGACTGTATGTGTTCCTTCATTGAAGCCTCTATGTTTACAGGCTTGTGGTGATGTGAAATGTTCTATAGGTGCCAAAAAAAATCTATGTTTAGTACTGCCGATTTGTTTTGTCATTGTCAAAAAAAAACGTGGCAGAAAATTCAAAGCAAAAAAATCATGATTCATATTTTTCCCTGAATCGTGCAGGCCTAGCCGGCACATGATGATCTATTAATGTTAACCCTCATGTTGTCCTCATGTTGTCCTCATGTTGTCCTCATGCTGTCCCCATGTTGTCCTCATGTTTTCCTATATCAATGTTCTTTTTAATTCCCCAAAATAACATGATTGATTCCACCCAACGCTCTTTGCCAAGTACAAATCTCTACTTTCATTAATTTTGGGGCGTCTTATTCAATTTTATAGCATTGTAAAACAAATGGAAGTGTTTTTGAAATAGTATTGAGTAAAAGTTGACATATTCCAGTCTGTGATTATCATCAACATCCATTCCTTTAATTTTAGTCTCAATAATTCATAATTTCTGCTTTTCTAACTCAAACATTAGGTATAATTTCCTATAAATGAGCTTTATTGACCATAAATTCCAAAAATAACTGTAAAACTAAAGTTAATAAGTTAGAGTTAAGTAGTGTTAAACGTCAAAAAAGTGAGAAACATTGAAAAAAGGGACAAAAACATAAGAAAAAGTTGAAAACATCGATAAAAAGTGTCAACAAAAGTGTGGATTTTCAATTTTGACGGGAAGACAACACGAGGGTTAAGTCACTAAAAACCAGAGAGCGGGAGAATACAGCGGCTTGCATAACTTTACACACCCATGCTAAAGTTGATTAAAAAGAGGAATAAAAAAACATCTTTTGGAAATTGATCTTCATGCCTTAATTTAAACAATTTAGGAAAATCCAACCTTTTAAGGACACCAACATTACCAACATCATGTGCCGGCTACGCCTGCACGATTCAGGGAAAATATGAATCACGATTTCTTTGCTTTGAATTGATATCACAATTCTCTGCCACAATTTTATTGGCAATGACAAAACAAATCCAAATGGCAGTACTAAACATAGATTAGGTTGGGTTAGATCAGGTTTTTGGCCCCTATAGCACATTGCGCATCACCACAAGCCTGCAGAGAGGCTTCAAGGAAGAGAAGAGTCTTTATCTAAAACTCAGAGAAGAAAGCAGTAGCATTTGGGATGCAGGCGGCTCGTAAAATTAAATGAGAATCAAAGTAATTAAAAAAAATTAAAAAATATTCTGTATATATTTTTTTAGTTCAAAGTTATTTAAAAAATTAAATCGTGAACCGGGGGAATCAAGATGGTGATTTTATAACGATTAACCGTGCAGGCCTAGTGCCAGCTGAGAGAGGCCACTGAACACAAAAAATGCCAACAAAGCTTAAATCTAAGCGGCAGCCATTTTGAAGATCCTACGAGACAATACAACTGACTATATGCGTCATATACAGTATACTGTGTGTTGTATTCTCATTGTCTGTGCATTCTCTGTTCAGCAGTGTCCCTGGTTCTTTGTGTTTTCTATGTTTAGTCTGTATACACTCTATGGGACTCTATCGGTTGTCTTTGTGTTTCTGCAGGGAGAGGCCGCCCAGCTGGACCGGGCCTACATGTCCGACCCACAGAACCAGTGCGCCTGCAAAAGATACAAGTGTGGTGAGAACTGCTGGGGAGGGTTGCTGGTTCAAATTCAAGTGACTTCGATAGGGGACACTTGGCTCAGCATTGCTGGATCCTTGAAGTCCAGGCTCTAGATTTGTGCCGCGGCCTTCTCACTTCGGTCTGTGTGTGTGTGTGTGTTTAGTCCCTTTTGTCTTGTGCCGGTCTCCCTGTCAACGCCTCGTTTGTGTGTTTGTGTGTTTGTGTGTTTGTCTGTAGCTAAGTTTCCATCCACTTGTCAATCAAATTGTCTGCAGTTTGTGTGTTTCCACCCAACGGCTTTAAAGCCAATAAAAACCTCTGCGTAATGACGTCACATGCTGTTTTGCGATCAAATTAGTATATGGAATTTATTTGAGACATTTTAAGGTGTTTCCGTTCATTTTCGCATTGAATCGCACAACATTCAAGCAAATTTTTGGAAACAAAGTTTTTCTAGACAAAATGGATCGCGCCGTCTACCAACACATGATCAGTATGGGACAGGTTATAATAGAGCTGATAGCGACATATCAAGCTATAATAAGAAAACAACAACGCTACACATTGCTATGATGACAAAGATGCAACTTGTCTTTTATTGTCCCTCCGGCACCGCTGCAAGACTCTTTTTTTGAGACATGTCTCTCTGTCTGAGCGTCTTCCATTGACTCCGCAGGACGTCCCGCGGCTCGTCCTAACCTTTGTCGGCCATTTCCTTCACGAGTTCCTGATAAATTAAATTCAGAAAGTCTCTCGTCCCCTCGTCCGTCCACGTCCATCTGTCTTTGTTTGGTTGCAAATGGTGTGTGTAGTGTACTTTTCTGTATGTTGTCATCTGGACCAATGTTTTGCATTTTTTATTAGCTCTTTAAATAAATCACTAAAAATTTGTTCACAATAAAAGTGTGACTTTGGTAGGTGCACATTCTGGTATCGCTGCTTCACATTTTCTCTCAATACAACAATTAATAAACACACTACACATGGACTTAATGAGAAAAAAACATGGAAATTGATTCACAATTATAATGGAAAAAACACAATTAAATAACAATGGGATAAACACACAACACAGGTATACAGTATATCATCAAAAAAAAATCAGATAATCTAAAGAGTTAAAAAGAAAAATAACAAAGCAAAAAGCAATTTTAATCAAATCACATTTTTCCTGTCCTTTAGAAAAAGTGCAGAAACGTTGTGTACACTGTGACCTCTGACTTCAGCTCTGTGTGTGTGTGTGTGTGTGTGTGTATGTTCAGTGCGCGAGCCGGTGTGTGTTTTAGGTGAGCGCGGCGTGTTGCGGCCGGGTCAGACGCTGGTGGAGCACCATGACGACGGCGTGTGTCACAGCAGGCAGTGTAGCCGCAGCCTGGACCC
Source organism: Etheostoma nigrum (assembly GCA_029931835.1). Classification (NCBI taxonomy): domain Eukaryota; kingdom Metazoa; phylum Chordata; class Actinopteri; order Perciformes; family Percidae; genus Etheostoma; species Etheostoma nigrum. Next base: position 36,483,243 of record CM057237.1, read on the forward strand.
GGCCAGCGGCTTCCATCTGCTGCGCACCAGCAGCGTCAACTGCTCCGCCCACTGCCAACCAGTGAGAACACACACACACACACACACACAAGTGTGTCTCACTATCTTTGTGGGGACCAGTCATTGACATAATGCATTCCCTAACCCTTTACCCTAACCTTAACCATCAAACCTAAATGCCTAACCTTAACCCTTACCCTAACCTTAACCATCAAACCTAAATGCCTAACCTTAACCCTTACCCTAACCTTAACCATCAAACCTAAATGCCTAACCTTAACCCTTACCCTAACCTTAACCATCAAACCTAAATGCCTAACCTTAACCCTTACCCTAACCCTAACCATAACCTAATTCTAACCTTGATCCTAAAACCAGGTCTTAACCCTCAACCAGCCCTTTAATGTTGTGGGGTCCAGCATTTTGTCCCCACAAAGCTGTCAGGACCCCATAAGTATACTGTATTCCCAGTTTTTGGTCCCCACAAATGTAGTAAAACATGGTTCACACACACACACACACACACACAGATCTAATATCTGACAGCATCAAGATCACATTCTCTATGTTTCTAATATTATTTTTTTCATAGTTTCACAAAACTATTCTTAACTGTGTGTGTTTCAGAATCAGATCTACATCCCCCCGAAGGACCAGACTACATGCTGCGGTGTTTGTAAAAATATTTCCTGCATCTACGAACACGAGAACGGGACAACAGTTCTCTACAAGGTAGGAAGTCAACTAATTATTAATTATATATTAACAGTAACCCTGAATATTTGACACACATTCTTTATACACGTCGTATAATCTGTTGTTTCGACTGAGCTGCTGTACCAAAGTGAGTCCTTTAAAAGAAAAACACAGCTTTCAATCACATCTCACAATCTTGATCAAAAACGCGTGACTTTCATTTCTGTTTCTTGAAATTTCTTGTGACTTGGTTAGGAGTGTTGTTTGTTGAAGAATAATTTGGCAAAGACTCAACTTTTATGCTCCAGAAATCAGCTGTCAGGCTTTGTCAACAATGTGAAATTAGTCGTTATATATCCAATATACAATATAAGTCATTCCTATAAAAATTTGCATTAATTACCATAAGATGAATGATGCTCATACCACCGTATATGATAGTTTTCAATAACACATGTTGATCATATTGTCCCAATTTAATACACGTGAACCATACCAGTAAAAAGTAGTCTCATGTTTGTTAATTTAATCAAAATGCTGCACTGCAGTTGGTATTAACGACCCGCTTGTCTCTAGGGACCAGCTGTTCAAAGGTAAACTGTTTGGATTGGATCAAATCTTCAAAATGGGTTGTTCAAAAGGGAAAGAAGGAATCTGAAATCTGATTAGATCACGAAATCCAATCCTAGTTTTAATCTGGATCAAACCTTCAGTTTGTGTTGTTCAAAACTTGTCAGTAGGATTTGGATAACTTTGATCCAAAAAAAACAGGATTATCCTGATCCCAACAGGGGGTAGGATTTCAAGGTGGATTCCAGGAAGAAAGTGTAGTAAAACTTGAAAAATTGGTGTTTATGTTATTTTTGTGTTTATCCTCAAAATAAGAAACACTTCCAGTGACCCCATGCTGGTTCTTCTACCTGTTCTTTAGCTGGTAGCCCACATTGTGATATGTTGTCCCATTTAGAGCAATGGTAATCCGGATTTTGGTAATCTTGAAAACGGTGTATCTGGATCAGGGTGATCCAGTCCAATGTTGCTTTGAAAAACCAGCATAAAAGAAAGACGGATAACCTGATCCTGAATAGCAAAAAATGGGATTTGCAAATCCGTTTTGAACAACTGGAAGAATAAGACTTATATGGTCCCTAAATGTGGTTTTAGTCCCTGTAGGTGTAGCTCAGCCAATGAGCCATCAGCTGATGTTTTTAATGCTGTCGTTGTTTTTTCAGCCAGGGAAGTCCTGGGTGTCAAACTGCATGAAGTTCGACTGTGCAGACACTCTGTCCGGACCCACGCTCATCACCTACTCCTATAGCTGCCCACCATTCAACGAAACAGAGTGTATGAAGGTCCGTCAGCACGCACGCACGCACGCACACACACACACACACACACACACACACACACACACACACCAGAGCCACACATCTCATTAAATTAAGATAAGATAAATTATTTTGTCCGTTCAAATGTTCTTGCATCGTCTGCTCCAACAATCAACAGATAATATAAAGAAAAACTGTACATCTCTATGGTCACCCAACAAACATCTGACACACACACACACACACACTCACACACACACATACACCTCCTTGCGCTCCTTTTTGCTTGGTTGAGCAGTATTATAGAGTGAGGAATAAAGGAGTGCTTATAGTGACTTTTATAGTGAGTCTTTTTGTTTTTGTTTAATTACAGGAGTGCTTGGAGTAGAAGGTAGTTACTAGTTTAATCTAGTTTAATGAACACATGATTGTTCTGGAAAGTACTTGTAGAGACAGTAAAATGTGCGGGGGGTAAAAGCTGTGGCACAAAATGAAAAGACAGATGGTTTCTCTCAAGAAGGAGATTTTCTTTATTTCTATCTCAACATTTTGACTCTCATCTGCACGCAGGTTGGTGGAACTGTCGTAAGTTACATGGACGGATGCTGCAAGACATGTGAGTATCTGATCTGAGCGTAGCAGCAGTCCTGTAGCTAGCGTAGCGCTGTAGGCTGACACTGAAGAGCACCTTCACCTGCCGCTCAACATGTTTCCAACATGTTTGCCCTTCAGTTTGTATGTTTCAGTCCAAAATCATCAACCAGATTGTCTGAATTGGATCCTAGGTGTTTCCTGCTGTTTATTCAGATTAGAGAGATCTGGGAGTGTGCTTTTCAGTGAATTCAGGAAAAATCAAATAAACCAATATTGGCAACAGATGACTCATTTCATAGTGCCAGATGATAGAAGTAGCAGTCACTGAAAAGCATCACATACAAGTGGGTTTGTGGTTTATGTGCTGCAGCTTACCATCATGTACCAATCCCACCAGGTACTGGATTCGCTCTGTTCCCTTTCCCCGTTAGCCCCCTGACTCCCACAGTTAACACAAACTGTGAACGAGGTACCAAAACAACAAGGCTTGTCAGTGCCATTGTTGATATTCAACAATGTACTCCCTCCAAAAAAAAAAAAAAACCCCACACAGGAAGTCTAACTTCAACCTGCTAACCTCTGCAGAACAGTCCTCTCAACTGCTGTCTCATTTCAGGTCTCAGTGAAAGACAAATACACAGAAATGATACGCAACGAAATCAAAACACGCTGCCAAAATTCAAAATGTGGACATTGATAAACAGTTATGGTGCAGATGTTGCATTGTCAGCTCTTAATGAAGCTGTCAAACTCTTAAATAAGTTTCCAAATTCCAAGTTGTTATCTTTAGAAAAGATGTCACAACAATGTCATTAAAGGGGATTTTTGCGACTTAAAGGAGGCGGGGACACAATCCTTTATGTAGGCCAAAAATGATGTCACACTTGAGAGGACAGAAACAAAGAATTTACCCCCCACCCGCCCCCTCCCTGTGGATCACGTACATGTACTGTACACGACAGCCAAACTCTTTCCCCATTTAGCACTGTCTGGGCAGTGCATTGTTGATTGCCAACAATGTACTGTTGGTAGTGGCCCACTAGTCGGGCTTAGACGTCTGCATGTGTCATTAGATACTGATTTGGGTTGGTGTCCTTTTCACCGAACACGTAGCTGCTGTAGAAGATCTGTGTGCTGCTCTGCCACCAGGGGGAGCTGTGTGGGGAACTCAAGCTGCTATGTGAGGCATTTTACCCTCAAAGAATTATCAGTGCAAAACCCTTCAGGGGTTCCTCAGGGTCTTAACCCTCGTGTTGTCTTCCCGTCAAAATTGAAAACCAACACTTTTGTTAAGTTTATTGAACTTTTTTTCAACACTTTTGATGCTTTTTTATCAATGTTTTAACTTTTTCTTACGTCACTGTCCCCTTTTTTCAATGTTTGTCACTTTTTTGTGTAACTCATTAACTTTTGTTTTACAGTTATTTTTGGAATTTATGGTCAACAAACCTCATTTATAGGAAATTACACTTAATGTTTGAGTTAGAAAAGCAGAAATTAGGAATTATTTAGACTAAAATTAAAGGAATGGATGTTGATGGATAATCACAGACTGGAATATGTCAACTTTTACTCAATACTATTTCAAAAACACTTCAATTTGTTTTCAAATGCTATAATATTGAATAAGACGCCCCAAAATTAATGAAAGTAGAGATTTGTACTTGCCAAAAGGCACTGTGGAATTAATCATGTTATTTTGGGTAGTTATAATTGGGTGTAGTTAAAAAGAATATAGGAAAATGGGTCAATTTGACCCGAGGACAACATGAGGGTTAAAAAGTCTATAAAAAAGTCACCATACCAAACTGATGGAGAAAGATTCAACATGTACAATATCTAACCAATCGCCGTTTTAGAACCAAAAGTATAATCTTTAAATGTTGATGTTGAGTTTATGTGCTACTTTGCTATATTCTCACCCCATTGCTCCTTGTAACCAGATAAGAAGCTTCCACAAGTCAAAATGAAGAAAAGAAGGTCACGTTGTACCTGCTGTTTGGTTGAGGAAGATCTGAAAAACACAGCTGCTTCCATTTTATTTAATTATGCTAACAAGCAACATAATTCTAGCTTACTTATCATGTTCAAATAGTATTTTGATTAGTTAACAAGTGAAAGCGGACATTAAATAAAATAATAGAATTTTTGTATAAAAATTAATGATTCTATATGGAAATAAAACTGATATATACTATAAAACTGTATACTGATGTATACAACTTACTCTAAAATAGCTGGAGAGAGCAAACCGTGTTCACTGTGTGTGTCACACTCAAATGGTGAAAAGAGTTAACATAACGTGGAGAAAGACTAAATGCAACACATAGCAGCTTGAAGTAAAAAAGTTGACGGAGCATGTTTACGGAAACTGTCTTTAAAAATGTATTTCAATTATTCACACATTTCTAAAGATGATTGAACAGATTTGACGTAATTGTGTGTACACAATAAATGCATGAATTGAGCTCATCACCCCTTCTTATTTTTGGAATATCTTTGTTTTTTTCCCTCATTTGGAAGAAGCTTGATTTGTCTTTGCTCCCTGAATGCGACGCTTCCTCCTTTTTTTGATTTGATGTGATTTATACCCCTCATCTAACTCCATCCACTAAACAGCTTGCGCATGATCTGCAGCCTCTTTCTCATCTGACATCCTCCTCTCCTCCCTGGTGTTTGTTGTGACTCTACACGCAGCAGGTCCGATGTTTTGTTTTCCTTGTTATCTCATGTTAATTGTGGCCCGACTGATTTGGGTGTTTTTGTTGTGTGAACAGGCAAAGAAGACGGGAAGTCGTGTCAGAAAGTGACGGTGCGGATGACAATCAGGAAGAACGACTGTCGTAGCAACAGGCCGGTATGTTCCATGCCTGTTGTGATGTGACAACACACAGTGGGAGAGAAAGTACTCACATATTTTACTACACCACAGTACAACTGTCAGTGACCGTTTCCCATCACCCAGCAGTGGTTGTTCCGCCAGAGAGGGTAAGCAGGGCTAGCGCAATAGACTCGCTCTTCAACCCACTTGTGAGTGAAGCCCCATACTGTTTGTTTCTGGTTTCTGCCACCGTTACTATGGCCGAACAAACAAAGAAAAGAGTGACAAGTACTGACGACGAAACTTCAAAAACAAGTAAAAGTGAGATCCAAAAACACAGCTGCAGTTACGCTTTTTGCCATAATAGAACGAAAAGGAAATCTTTGAGATTGTTACTTTAATATTTAGGTTTTCATAGGTAAAGAATTTTACTTTAGGAGCGATATATCATCTGCATACCTACTGTAGGAGAGCGATATATCATCTGCATACCTACTGTAGGAGAGCGATATATCATCTGTATACCTACTGTAGGAGAGCGATATATCATCTACATACCTACTGTAGGAGAGCAATATATCATCTGCATACCTACCGTAGGAGAGCAATATATCATCTGCATACCTACTGTAGGAGAGCAATATATCATCTGCATACCTACCGTAGGAGAGCAATATATCATCTGCATACCTACTGTAGGAGAGCAATATATCATCTGCATACCTACCGTAGGAGAGCAATATATCATCTGCATACCTACCGTAGGAGAGCAATATATCATCTGCATACCTACTGTAGGAGAGCGATATATCATCTGCATACCTACCTTAGGAGAGCGATATATCATCTGCATACCTACTGTAGGAGAGTGATATATCATCTGCATACCTACTGTAGGAGAGTGATATATCATCTGCATACCTACTGTAGGAGAGTGATACTGTATATCATCTGCATACCTGCCGTAGGAGAGTGATATATCATCTGCATACCTGCCGTAGGAGAGTGATATATCATCTGCATACCTACTGTAGGAGAGTGATATATCATCTGCATACCTACTGTAGGAGAGTGATATATCATCTGCATACCTGCCGTAGGAGAGTGATATATCATCTGCATACCTGCCGTAGGAGAGCGATATATCATCTGCATACCTACCTTAGGAGAGCGATATATCATCTGCATACCTACTGTAGGAGAGTGATATATCATCTGCATACCTACTGTAGGAGAGTGATACTGTATATCATCTGCATACCTGCCGTAGGAGAGTGATATATCATCTGCATACCTGCCGTAGGAGAGTGATATATCATCTGCATACCTACTGTAGGAGAGTGATATATCATCTGCATACCTACTGTAGGAGAGTGATATATCATCTGCATACCTGCCGTAGGAGAGTGATATATCATCTGCATACCTGCCGTAGGAGAGTGATATATCATCTGCATACCTACTGTAGGAGAGCGATATATCATCTGCATACCTACTGTAGGAGAGCGATATATCATCTGCATACCTACTGTAGGAGAGTGATATATCATCTGCATACCTACTGTAGGAGAGTGATATATCATCTGCATACCTACTGTAGGAGAGCGATATATCATCTGCATACCTACTGTAGGAGAGCGCTATATCATTTGCATACACACTTAACTTGAAATTGTACCCATGAAGATACAATAAGAAGAAGAAGAGGAAGATAAGGTTCAGCGGGCATAATACATAGTAAGGTGGGCAACTCTGCCTCACACCACACCTGTAGGATAAAGCAGAAGAGACCACACTTTTAAATTTTATTTAAGTTAAAAACTGCTTACAGTGGAACAGCAGACATACAATATACAGCCGACAAAAAAAAACAGTGACTTCAAAATAACCCTTGATGCAGCCCTGCCACCTCCTGAACCTGTACCTGTACTGACTGTCTGTGTCCCGCAGGTGAACATTGTGTCATGTGACGGGAAGTGTCCGTCCGCAAGCATCTACAACTACAACATCAACACGTATGCGCGCTTCTGCAAGTGCTGCAGGGAGACGGGGCTGCAGCGGCGCTCCGTGCAGCTCTACTGCAGCAGCAACGCCACCTGGGTCAGCTACACCATCCAGGAGCCCACCGACTGCTCCTGCCAGTGGTCCTAAACACACACACACACACACACACACACACACACACACAGGGTGTTTACATCCATATCTTCTAGAACCACAAAACAAAGAACAAAAGGAATTAGAAGAAACCTCAGCCATGTTGCTTTAGGATGTTGTGAGAGTTGAATACTGTGCTGTGATTGGCTGGACTGCATGACTGATGCTCTTGCTCTTCCAGTTAGTTTTTGTGGTGCCTCTGCTGGCAAGGAGGTGGTAATGCAGGGCACTGAAGGTTCAGGTAAATTAAACATGATGGGAAATTATTATTGCACAGAAATAGAAGAACGTCAACGTTTTCTTTTGACGGCAACGTTGTTGACATCTGAAACTGCTGTTTTGTGTCAAAACTCCAGCAGATTTCTTGAATACAAATAAGAGGCAGTTCTATGGAGTATAATAACTAATTGATATCCAAATGCTACATGTACACCTTTACAAACACGCTACAAAGGGCTAACGCTCTCTGCTTTACTGCAGTGCCACCTCCCCGCCAGTCTGCACAGAAAAGAAAGTGTTCAGCAAAGGAAAAAAAGGAAATTAATCTTTTGTTTTTGATAGAGGGAACTAATCTCTCTGTTCGTCTTCTCAGAGCACTCCTGTGCTGCCAGGACTGAAAAGTTAAAAAAACAAAAACAAATCTAATATAGAGTATATTTCAAAAAGAGGTTGTGATGCAGACAATCAGGAGAGGAGCTGTGACGCCTTCTCGGGCATTTAGGACATCATCATCATCATCATCATCATCATCATTTGGAGATTATGTTTTACCCAGAATTTCTCATGTTGTGCCTTGTTTTTGTAAATAATTTAACTCTTTCAAATGATTTGCAAAATCAAATTCTTGGATATTTCACTTTTAGAAAGATGATAATAAACTGTATATTCAGTGATGTGAAATATACTTTATATAATCAACACTAGTGAGGTGTATTAACTGATTAAATCCAGCCGTATGTGGAGCACTTTATTTATTTATTGGAGATTGATAGAGCACAGCCGTTCTGATCTTTATCGACAACAACACAGAGAGAAGAGAAGCATTCGGCCCAAATAAAGAACTAAAAGACAGGATGCAACACTTTGATTTGGTTTTATTCCCGATTACAGAAAATAATATATTAGGATAAAAGATGTTTTTCTGTGGACTAAATTCTTAATGTGTTTGTTCATATCAAAGAGACCCACCTGGATAGTCGAGTTAAAGAGGATTTGTATCATACAAATGTACATTTGCATTTTCAATAAATATTTCCTTTGGAAAAACTAAAACTGTTTGCTCTCTTTATCAATATAATATTAGATAACATTACAGTGTTTATGCTATCGTTGTCATTTTGAATATCAGGCTCACATTGTCCCTTCTTTGTTTGCAAGCCCTAAGTTTGGAAAAGCAGGCAGGAGTACTGACATGGAAGATAATGGACGGGGGCAACAGCTCAACATATTTGAGTCACCTAAAAAAAATGTGCTACTGTGCACGATCACGGAAGGCTTGTATCATGTGGACACGCCGACAATTTTGTTGCCATTACTTAGAATTCCTCATGGGGGCGACAGAAACACACACTACAGCTTTGACACATGTAAATATTAGATTAAACTTTATACAGAGGACAGGGGAGAGTACAGGGTACAGAGTACAGAGGACAGGTACTGAGACAATGAAATGCAGTTAAAGCATCTAACCAGAAGTGTAAAAAAATAGAATGGAGTAATGTACGTATATGGAAATATGAATAAGTATATATATATATATATATATACTAGTTATATACATGCTAGTTATATATATATATATATATATATATATATATATATATATACAGTATATGTAGTATAGTATATGTATAGGAATAATGTACGTACATGGAAATATGAATAAGTATATATATATATATATATATATACTAGTTATATACATGCTAGTTATATATATATATATATATATATATATATATATACAGTATATGTAGTATAGTATATGTATAGGAATAATGTACGTACATGGAAATATGAATAAGTATATATGAACATGCTAGTTATATATATATATATATATATATACTGTATATATATACTGTTAGCCCTGACACTAATAAAAATTACTAATAAATTATTAATGAACATATGATATATACATATATATGTATATATCTATCTATATATACTGTATATATATATACATATATACTGTATATAAAAATTACTTCTCATAAGTTTATGTCATCTTGTGGTGAAATGCCAATAAACGTAGCTTTAAAAGATCAGTCTCTGCTGCTGTGGTAGTTATTATGTTATTTCACACGTTAAGTATGATGAGAACTAGCTGTGAAAGCTGTAACATCAGTGGGTTAAACATACAAGCTGTAGAAGAACATGGGATGAAATGCATTTTGAAACTAGGAGACAAAAGCTTGAATGCTTTCATATTAGGTAGTCACACTCCCTGCTGTGTTACACTTACATCTTTAAATGTAAATCTTTGGTCCAACGTCACTGTTCGGGGTGTGTGCTCCTGAGCAGATGTGAGAGAGTAACACTTGGGAGTTCAGAACATATGAAAACACTGCAGTGGCTTCTTTAATTTCAGAGACTCAGTGTCCAGTATCAATCAAATCCAGGGATTTCTTAGCAGACATGTAAGCTGGGCCACACTAGTTTATATCTAATGAGCTGCCAAGACCAGGCGAGGAGATCACACAGAGCTCAGATGGTGACTGGAGTCCAGAATGAAGTAGTCTATGTCCTTGACGTTCCACTTCAGGGATTGCTCCGTTGCTCCGGTTTTTACTCATTTAGGCCGGATATCCGTCGCCTAGGGCTTCCTTTGTGTTGCCGTTTTATACTCCGGTTGCATGTATTGTGCATAAAACGTCAGTGTTTTTCTCTACCATCTGATGTTTGTGGATTAATATGACTGCTTGCTCACCGTTTTACGTTGCATTTCACTGCTGTAGATGTTTAAGGTTGCGCTCATTTTAACTCCTTTATATACACTGTTGGGTACTTTAATCTACAGCTATGCATCATATACTATAATATCATCATATGTTTGTAGCGCCGCTATCCTTTGAGAACCACGTATCTCTAAAAAGTCAACTTTTCATGGTCAGAAACAAAGCCTTGTTTTCAGCTTTGTGATGATGCATTTTGCAGCTGAAGGTATTTTATGGTCGTGCATATTATGAACTGTATGTGTGTCTAAGTGTGGATGTATTTCATGTAATTCATGTGGTCATTATGGGGTGTATAATTTATTCCTGCATGTTATTTGTAAAGACTGTAAAATATTGTGTAACTTTGTAAAGACTGTAACATATTTTCAGGGAAAAGGACAATAAATAATCTACAGTATGTGCAAGTAAGCTGTAGTAAAAGGTATTGCATTCATTTTAAGAGATAATTGTTGATTTTAGTTCTGACCGGTTACATCAATGACACAATTACCTTTTCATAGTATGGCATGAAAACTTCATAAAAAGTCGTGATGTAGTAGGTTGTAAAAAAAAAAGTCATAGTATAATATATTATGAAAAGTTGAAAAAGTCATAAAGTATGTCATGAAAAGTAAAAAGTTATAGTATAGTATGTAAAAAAAATAAAAATGTCATATTATAGTTTGTCAAAAAAAGTCATAGTATAAATAAGTAAAACAATAACAGTAATAAAAACTCATATTAGATGTCCAAAATAGTATTGTACATGTCAAAAAAGTCATGGTATAGTATGTTGAAAAATGTAAAAAAGTCATAGCATAGTAAGTCAGAAAATGTCATAAAAAGTCCCAAAAAATATAATAAAATAGTCACAATATAGTATGTTGAAAAAAGTCATAGTATAGTATGTTAAAAAGTCAAAGTATACAATGTCATAAAAAGTCATGAAAATGTCATATTATAGTTCGTCAAAAACCGTCAATAGTAATATAGTAATAGAAAGTAATAAAATACTCATAGTATATGTCAGAAAATTGGTGAAAATCATAGTATAGTATTTTGAAAAAAAGCAATAAAATCATAGTATAGTATGTCAAAAAAGTCATAGTATAGTATGTTGAAAAACATCATAGTATATTTAGTATGTTAAAAAAATAATAGTATAGTGTGTTGAAAAAAAGTAAACAAACTCCTAGTATTGCATGTTAAAATAGTCAAAGTATAGTATGTACAAAAACTTCACAGTATAGTATGTTGAAAAAAGTTTAAAAAAGTCATAGTATAGTATGTCATAAAATGTCATCATGAAGTCATATTATGTCGCAAAAAAGCAATAAAAAGTCATATTATAGTACTGTATGTTGTAGAAAAGTCATGATAAAGTAAATAAAGGTTTTCCTATCTTATCTTATCTTATCTTATCTTATCTCATCTCATTTCATCTCATCTCATCTTATCTTATCTTATCTTATCTTATCTCATCTCATCTCATCTCATCTCATCTCATCTCGTCTCATCTTTCTCGCCTCGTTTCGTCTCGTCTCGTCTCGTCTCATTTCATCTCATCTCATCTCATCTTATCTCATCTCATCTCATCTCATCTCATCTCATCTCATCTCATCTTATCTTATCTTATCTCATCTTATCTCATCTCATTTTGTCTCATCTTTCTCGTCTCGTCTCATCTTTCTCGTCTCGTTTCGTCTCGTCTCGTCTCGTCTCGTCTCATCTCATCTCATCTCATCTCATCTCATCTCATCTCATCTCATCTTATCTTATCTCATCTTATCTCATCTCATCTCATCTCATCTCATCTCTATCTCATCTCATCTCATCTCATCTCATCTCATCTTATCTTATCTCATCTTATCTCATCTCATCTCATCTTATCTCATCTCATCTCGTCTCATCTTTCTCGTCTCGTTTCGTCTCGTCTCGTCTCATCTCATCTCATCTCACCTCGTCTCGTCTCATTTCATCTCATCTTATCTCATCTTATCTCATCTCATCTCATCTCATCTCATCTCATCTTCATCTTATCTTATCTATCTATCTTATCTCATCTCATTTTGTCTCATCTTTCTCGTCTCGTCTCATCTTTCTCGTCTCGTTTCGTCTCGTCTCGTCTCATCTCATCTCATCTCATCTCATCTCATCTCATCTCATCTCATCTTATCTTATCTCATCTTATCTCATCTTATCTCATCTCATCTCATCTTATCTCATCTCATCTCGTCTCATCTTTCTCGTCTCGTCTCATCTTTCTCGTCTCGTTTCGTCTCGTCTCATCTCATCTCATCTCACCTCGTCTCGTCTCATTTCATCTCATCTTATCTCATCTTATCTCATCTTATCTCATCTCATCTCATCTCATCTTATCTCATCTCATCTCATCTCATCTTATCTTATCTCATCTCATCTCATCTTATCTCATCTCATCTCGTCTCATCTTTCTTGTCTCGTCTCATCTTTCTCGTCTCGTTTCGTCTCGTCTTGTCTCGTCTCATCTCATCTCATCTCATCTCATCTCGTCTCGTCTCATTTCATCTCATCTCATCTTATCTCATCTGATCTCATCTTATCTTATCTTATCTTATCTCATCTCATCTTATCTTATCTTATGTTATCTTATCTCATCTTATCTCATCTTATCTTATCTTATCTTATTTCATCTAGTCGGGGCCAGACCATGGACGAGCCTTAAAAGTGATCACTAAACTCAAAATAAATTCTTAATATAATGATTCCCAAAACATATTCGTCGGCTCAGTAGTGAGCTGGCCAGACGAATACCAGCCAGAGAGAGGTGCATTGTGGGTGCAGACTCACAGTGACGTTACTGTCAGCTTGACGAGCTCAAAGCAGCTGCACAAACATGTACACACACACACACACACACACACACACACACACACACACACACACATACACATCTCTCTTTTGTGCTGATGTTTTTTTTCAGTACAAGTGAAACACAAGCGTGGGACGCGAGGTGGAGACGAGCTGAGCGTATTGGGTCATCGGATTTTCTGCATTTCTAATCACATTCATGCAAAAGATTATTAATTGCATCTGAGTACATGTTTTAAGCAATCCAGCCATCCCTCGGTAATATGATACCGATTATGATCTACAGTAACTGAAATTAATCTGAATGAGGATTCCTGCAAAGAATTCCTCCAAGAATTCGGACACGTGAAAGAGAAACGTCATGGAGCGTGACAGAGGCAGAGCTGCGTGGTTGGTCATCATTGGTCTGCCACTGTGACTGTTTCTTGCAGAAGTTATCGAACAGTATGACTTCCAGCAAGAAGGTCATCTTTTGCAATGGAAGGAAGGTGCTGCATTTCACGTAAAAAACATGACCGGACCTCAAAAAATGTAAACAAATTTAGGTTATCAACATTCACATTAAAGAGCAAGAGCTCGAGTGATTCTGAAATGTAAGATTATTGTGTTAACCATGAAAATAACCTAAAGGTTTGTCCTAAATTAATAAGAAATGTGTCTAAATTTATCCAATTTTGTTATAGAATCACTATTTTGAAGTCTGAAAAGTGCCAGAATTTAATTCAGTATTCTCTAAAACATCTTAAACCACTCTAATATTGTAGAAAATGATTGCAAAGTTCAAAATCTATTGTCAATCTGGACGATTATGCTAATTATGCTAATTATGCTAATTATGCTAATTGCTCAACATATGAAAATTAGCATCCGTCATTTTCTGTATGCTGGGGACCCATACTTCACATTTCTGCAATAAAACTTTGGTGTACTCAACATTTCCGGGTTCACAATGGGGCTCTATGGGCTGGCTACTAGACTACAGGACAAAGCACATCTCATGCAAGCAGAGCCCAGCGGGACTTAAACTCTCCCATCAGAAAGTCATGAAAGTCTGCAGACAATGTCATATACTCTCCATTCAAAGTTAGGAAGCAATCAGAAAGAGCTTTTTTACGTGTTTCACCAGTTTGTTGTTGGTTGAATGGATTATGGAAGTTTTAAATGAGTCCTTTTATATTGAATAGAAATGTCTCCCACATTAATCAGATTAATTCCAGTTCTGACAGAAAATGATCTTCAACCTACTTCAGTTATTTTTTGTCTAATTATCAGTGTAATTAAAGGCATATTATGTCTTAGTGTCATACTAGCTATACGGGGTAATAACTGACGTCATTCAATATATACAGTGGCATGAGAAAGTTTACACCCCCAGGCTAAAGTTGATTAAAAAGAGGACTAAAAACCCATCTTTTCGAAATTGATCTTAATGCCTTAATTAAAAAAAACAAAAAATTGAATAATTAGGAAAAATTTGGAAAATTCTACCTTTCAAGGACAACAATTTTCTTTGTGAATGAATAATGTACTGGAAATAATTAAATGTTCTTATACTTATGCCCCCTGTATTTTAACATAGGGGGGTGTATACTTATGCCCCCTGTATTTTAACATAGGGAGGTGTATACTTATGCCCCCTGTATTTTAACATAGGGGGGTGTATACTTATGCTCCCTGTATTTTAACATAGGGGGGTGTATACTTATGCCTCCTGTATTTTAACATAGGGGGGTGTATACTTATGCCCCCTGTATTTTAACATAGGGGGGTGTATACTTATGCCCCTGTATTTTAACATAGGGGGTGTATACTTATGCCCCCTGTATTTTAACATAGGGGGTGTATACTTATGCCCCTGTATTTTAACATAGGGGGGTGTATACTTATGCCCCCTGTATTTTAACATAGGGGGGTGTATACTTATGCCCCCTGTATTTTAACATAGGGGGGTGTATACTTATGCCCCCTGTATTTTAACATAGGGGGGTGTATACTTATGCCCCCTGTATTTTAACATAGGGGGTGTATACTTATGCCCCCTGTATTTTAACATAGGGGGTGTATACTTATGCCCCCTGTATTTTAACATAGGGGGGTGTATACTTATGCCCCCTGTATTTTAACATAGGGGGTGTATACTTATGCCCCTGTATTTTAACATAGGGGGGTGTATACTTATGCCCCCTGTATTTTAACATAGGGGGTGTATACTTATGCCCCCTGTATTTTAACATAGGGGGTGTATACTTATACCCCCTGTATTTTAACATAGGGGGGTGTATACTTATGCCCCCTGTATTTTAACATAGGGGGTGTATACTTATGCCCCCTGTATTTTAACATAGGGGGGTGTATACTTATGCCCCCTGTATTTTAACATAGGGGGGTGTATACTTATGCCCCCTGTATTTTAACATAGGGGGGTGTATACTTATGCCCCTGTATTTTAACATAGGGGGGTGTATACTTATGCCCCCTGTATTTTAACATAGGGGGTGTATACTTATGCCCCCTGTATTTTAACATAGGGGGTGTATACTTATGCCCCCTGTATTTTAACATAGGGGGGTGTATACTTATGCCCCCTGTATTTTAACATAGGGGGTGTATACTTATACCCCCTGTATTTTAACATAGGGGGGTGTATACTTATGCCCCCTGTATTTTAACATAGGGGGTGTATACTTATGCCCCCTGTATTTTAACATAGGGGGGTGTATACTTATGCCCCCTGTATTTTAACATACATACATACATACATACATAGTATGTGCAAGTAAGCTGTAGTAAAAGGTATTGCATTCATTTTAAGAGATAATTGTTGATTTTAGTTCTGACCGGTTACATCAATGACACAATTACCTTTTCATAGTATGGCATGAAAACTTCATAAAAAGTCGTGATGTAGTAGGTTGTAAAAAAAAAAAGTCATAGTATAATATATTATGAAAAGTTGAAAAAGTCATAAAGTATGTCATGAAAAGTAAAAAAGTTATAGTATAGTATGTAAAAAAAATAAAAATGTCATATTATAGTTTGTCAAAAAAAGTCATAGTATAAATAAGTAAAACAATAACAGTAATAAAAACTCATATTAGATGTCCAAAATAGTATTGTACATGTCAAAAAAGTCATGGTATAGTATGTTGAAAAATGTAAAAAAGTCATAGCATAGTAAGTCAGAAAATGTCATAAAAAGTCCCAAAAAATATAATAAAATAGTCACAATATAGTATGTTGAAAAAAGTCATAGTATAGTATGTTAAAAAGTCAAAGTATACAATGTCATAAAAAGTCATGAAAATGTCATATTATAGTTCGTCAAAAACCGTCAATAGTAATATAGTAATAGAAAGTAATAAAATACTCATAGTATATGTCAGAAAATTGGTGAAAATCATAGTATAGTATTTTGAAAAAAAGCAATAAAATCATAGTATAGTATGTCAAAAAAGTCATAGTATAGTATGTTGAAAAACATCATAGTATATTTAGTATGTTAAAAAAATAATAGTATAGTGTGTTGAAAAAAAGTAAACAAACTCCTAGTATTGCATGTTAAAATAGTCAAAGTATAGTATGTACAAAAACTTCACAGTATAGTATGTTGAAAAAAGTTTAAAAAAGTCATAGTATAGTATGTCATAAAATGTCATCATGAAGTCATATTATGTCGCAAAAAAGCAATAAAAAGTCATATTATAGTACTGCATGTTGTAGAAAAGTCATGATAAAGTAAATAAAGGTTTTCCTATCTTATCTTATCTTATCTTATCTTATCTCATCTCATTTCATCTCATCTCATCTTATCTTATCTTATCTTATCTTATCTCATCTCATCTCATCTCATCTCATCTCGTCTCATCTTTCTCGTCTCGTTTCGTCTCGTCTCGTCTCATTTCATCTCATCTCATCTCATCTTATCTTATCTCATCTCATCTCATCTCATCTCATCTCATCTCATCTCATCTTATCTTATCTCATCTTATCTCATCTCATTTTGTCTCATCTTTCTCGTCTCGTCTCATTTTTCTCGTCTCGTTTCGTCTCGTCTCGTCTCGTCTCGTCTCATCTCATCTCATCTTATCTCATCTCATCTCATCTCATCTCATCTCATCTTATCTTATCTCATCTTATCTCATCTCATCTCATCTTATCTCATCTCATCTTATCTCATCTCATCTCATCTTATCTCATCTCATCTTATCTCATCTCATCTTATCTTATCTCATCTTATCTCATCTCATCTCATCTTATCTCATCTCATCTCGTCTCATCTTTCTCGTCTCGTTTCGTCTCGTCTCGTCTCATCTCATCTCATCTCACCTCGTCTCGTCTCATTTCATCTCATCTTATCTCATCTTATCTCATCTCATCTCATCTCATCTCATCTCATCTCATCTCATCTCATCTTATCTTATCTTATCTTATCTCATCTCATCTCATCTCATCTCGTCTCATCTTTCTTGTCTCGTCTCATCTTTCTCGTCTCGTTTCGTCTCGTCTCGTCTCATCTCATCTCATCTCATCTCATCTCATCTCATCTCATCTCATCTCATCTCATCTCATCTTATCTTATCTTATCT
Organism: Etheostoma nigrum; assembly: GCA_029931835.1. NCBI lineage: Eukaryota > Metazoa > Chordata > Actinopteri > Perciformes > Percidae > Etheostoma > Etheostoma nigrum. Next base: position 36,501,214 of record CM057237.1, read on the forward strand.
CATCTCATCTCATCTCATCTCATCTCGTCTCATCTTTCTTGTCTCGTCTCATCTTTCTCGTCTCGTTTCGTCTCGTCTCGTCTCATCTCATCTCATCTCATCTCATCTCATCTCATCTCATCTCATCTCATCTTATCTTATCTTATCTTATCTCATCTCATCTCATCTCATCTCGTCTCATCTTTCTTGTCTCGTCTCATCTTTCTCGTCTCGTTTCGTCTCGTCTCGTCTCATCTCATCTCATCTCGTCTCGTCTCATTTCATCTCATCTCATCTTATCTCATCTTATCTTATCTTATCTTATTTCATCTAGTCGGGGCCAGACCATGGACGAGCCTTAAAAGTGATCACTAAACTCAAAATAAATTCTTAATATAATGATTCCCAAAACATATTCGTCAGCTCAGTAGTGAGCTGGCCAGACGAATACCAGCCAGAGAGAGGTGCATTGTGGGTGCAGACTCACAGTGACGTTACTGTCAGCTTGACGAGCTCAAAGCAGCTGCACAAACATGTACACACACACACACACACACACACACACACACACACACACACACACACACACACACACTCTCTTTTGTGCTGATGTTTTTTTTCAGTACAAGTGAAACACAAGCGTGGGACGCGAGGTGGAGACGAGCTGAGCGTGTTGGGTCATCGGATTTTCTGCATTTCTAATCACATTCATGCAAAAGATTATTAATTGCATCTGAGTACATGTTTTAAGCTACCCAGCCATCCCTCGGTAATATGATACCGATTATGATCTACAGTAACTGAAATTAATCTGAATGAGGATTCCTGCAAAGAATTCCTCCAAGAATTCGGACACGTGAAAGAGAAACGTCATGGAGCGTGACAGAAGCAGAGCTGCGTGGTTGGTCATCATTGGTCTGCCACTGTGACTGTTTCTTGCAGAAGTTATTGAACAGTATGACTTCCAGCAAGAAGGTCATCTTTTGCAATGGAAGGAAGGTGCTGCATTTCACGTAAAAAACATGACCGGACCTCAAAAAATGTAAACAAATTTAGGTTATCAACATTCACATTAAAGAGCAAGAGCTCGAGTGATTCTGAAATGTAAGATTATTGTGTTAACCATGAAAATAACCTAAAGGTTTGTCCTAAATTAATAAAAAATGTGTCTAAATGTATCCAATTTTGTTATAGAATCACTATTTTGAAGTCTGAAAAGTGCCAGAATTTAATTCAGTATTCTCTAAAACATCTTAAACCACTCTAATATTGTAGAAAATGATTGCAAAGTTCAAAATCTATTGTCAATCTGGACGATTATGCTAATTATGCTAATTATGCTAATTATGCTAATTGCTCAACATATGAAAATTAGCATCCGTCATTTTCTGTATGCTGGGGACCCATACTTCACATTTCTGCAATAAAACTTTGGTGTACTCAACATTTCCGGGTTCACAATGGGGCTCTATGGGCTGGCTACTAGACTACAGGACAAAGCACATCTCATGCAAGCAGAGCCCAGCGGGACTTAAACTCTCCCATCAGAAAGTCATGAAAGTCTGCAGACAATGTCATATACTCTCCATTCAAAGTTAGGAAGCAATCAGAAAGAGCTTTTTTACGTGTTTCACCAGTTTGTTGTTGGTTGAATGGATTATGGAAGTTTTAAATGAGTCCTTTTATATTGAATAGAAATGTCTCCCACATTAATCAGATTAATTCCAGTTCTGACAGAAAATGATCTTCAACCTACTTCAGTTATTTTTTGTCTAATTATCAGTGTAATTAAAGGCATATTATGTCTTAGTGTCATACTAGCTATACGGGGTAATAACTGACGTCATTCAATATATACAGTGGCATGAGAAAGTTTACACCCCCAGGCTAAAGTTGATTAAAAAGAGGACTAAAAACCCATCTTTTCGAAATTGATCTTAATGCCTTAATTAAAAAAAAAAAAAAATTGAATAATTAGGAAAAATTTGGAAAATTCTACCTTTCAAGGACAACAATTTTCTTTGTGAATGAATAATGTACTGGAAATAATTAAATGTTCTTATACTTATGCCCCCTGTATTTTAACATAGGGGGGTGTATACTTATGCCCCCTGTATTTTAACATAGGGAGGTGTATACTTATGCCCCCTGTATTTTAACATAGGGGGGTGTATACTTATGCTCCCTGTATTTTAACATAGGGGGGTGTATACTTATACCTCCTGTATTTTAACATAGGGGGGTGTATACTTATGCCCCCTGTATTTTAACATAGGGGGTGTATACTTATGCCCCTGTATTTTAACATAGGGGGGTGTCTACTTATGCCCCTGTATTTTAACATAGGGGGTGTATACTTATGCCCCTGTATTTTAACATAGGGGGGTGTATACTTATGCCCCCTGTATTTTAACATAGGGGGGTGTATACTTATGCCCCCTGTATTTTAACATAGGGGGGTGTATACTTATGCCCCCTGTATTTTAACATAGGGGGGTGTATACTTATGCCCCTGTATTTTATGAACATTTATTTATTTATGATACATTATTCATTCACAAAGAAAATTGGTGTCCTCAAAGGTTGGATTTTCCTAATCTTTTTGAATTAAAGCATTAAGATCAATTTCCAAAAGACGTTTTTTTTATTCCTCTTTTTAATCAACTTTAGCATGGGGGGGTAAACTTTCTCATGCCACTGTCTACATAGAGTAAAAACCCTATGTTTTGGGTGTACTGAGATAGAAATAGTTAATTAGCCAAAACGAGACCGAATTTATGACAATTCAACATTTCCTTTTTCTGATGAGTGCACTTTTCCTTCCTGTTGCAGGTCAGAAGCTCATGAAGCCACTTCAGCCAGTGCTCCTTTTGTCACTGAGCTTTGAACAGAAGAGCAGCGTCGCTCTGATTTACATCCAGGAGGAGGAGTGAAAAAACATCCCGCTGTCAGAGGCAGCTGATGACAAGGCCAGACCCCCGGCCATCAGGGGACGTCCTGGGACAGAGCGCTGGACATTTGTCCCCTCTACAGGAAGTGACCTGATGGCTTTGTCACAGCAGGAGCAGATAGAGAGAGCAGGTTGAACTGAATTAACCTTTGACCCCTGAGATGAGCAAAGACAGAGGCCGACCTGATCTGTTCTCAAGACCAAATCACAGAGGAGGAACCCAGTGGGGTTCAAATGATTATGATGTTGTGTAACGGTGTGTTCAGATATTCTACTTCTAAGTAAAGTTACCCTATACCATAGGTGTATGTGTACTGTCCTCACTAACATACAAGTTTGCAAACTCTAACTTTAAACACTAAAATTGACTTAGAATAGAATTTCTTTTTTATTATTATAATTTTAAAGGGGGCTGAGATGAAATTTAGGGGGTCCTGAGCCATCCTAAAAAGGGTCTTTTACATATTCTACACCCTCAGACTGGATTATATTACAGAGTGTGTTGAACCTCCATCATTGGATTTCTTTAAATTCTTTTAAATCCATTTTGAAAGTCCAGGAGACAGAATCGTGGGTGTCGGTCCTTGAACTGATATTTTGGATGTGTGGATTGTACCGCACTTTGTTCAGGGATGTGTTTTTTCTATCAACTAGCGTTGCCCTGGTCCTATTTCGTGCAGAGGGGATTTGAAAGACAGCCGTTGGTCCCACCTCTTCGGATTGAGCTCTGCCGATGGGGGAGTTCCCAGACCCAACATCTTAATGTGGGTCTGGCTTATCAGGCTTCTGGTTCCCCCCACCATCAAAAAACAAGCCCTAGGTCCTCCAGTCGGGGCTCTTGATCAAGGCACTGGCTTCGATCTGGAGTAGAGGGACGGATTAAATGCAAGTACCAGGAATTTTCTCTTTCTTTATAAATGTTGGGACTGACCATTCCTCTACTCAAATTCTGTGTTACCAAGTCATGAAATACATTCCTGTGGTTTTCTCTCAGCCGCGGTGATTCATAACCGCAAAGTAGTTTCATAAGAGAGAGAAAACCAGAAAAAGTCACAGATCAGCTGCCTGCTCACTTACTCTAGTACTCATTGTTACCATACAGCTTAACCAACTATATTACTACACTGCAGTTACAGTCAGGTCACTGGAACTGAATTATTCAAGTTACTGACAGTGTCTGTGTCCGTCCCTCTGCTTCGGTTTAACTCGCCACTGATTCTGACTGAATGTCCCGCCCCCATGACTCTGTTTTACTGGGTATTATGTTTCCAATTTATTAAGAAATTGCTTAAAGCATTTAAAAATAATATCCCAAAATCTTAATTTAGAATTGTCACTGTATATGCTTATTGGTTCCAATAAGTTCATTAACTAATCGGTAATGGTATCTGTCATGAAAAAATCGGACAATCCTTAGTGTAGGGGTGTGTGTGTGTGTGTGTGTGGACCAGGTTTTACTACATTTATTGGGACCAAAAACTGGGAATACAGTATACTTATGGGGTCCTGACAGCTTTGTGGGGACAAAATGCTGGACCCCACAACATTAAAGGGCTGTTTTGAGGAATAAGACTTGGTTTTAGGATCAGGGTTAGAATTAGGTTATGGTTAGGGTTAGGGTAAGGGTTAAGGTTAGGCATTTAGGTTTGATGGTTAAGGTTAGGGTAAGGGTTAAGGTTAGGCATTTAGGTTTGATGGTTAAGGTTAGGGTAAGGGTTAAGGTTAGGCATTTAGGTTTGATGGTTAAGGTTAGGGTAAAGGGTTAGGGAATGCATTATGTCAATGACTGGTCCCCACAAAGATAGTGAGACACACAATGTGATCTTGATGCTGTCAGATATTAGATCTGTGTGTGTGTGTGTGTGTGTGTGTGTGTGTGTGTGTGTGTGTGTGTGTGTGTCCCAGCAGGCTACTTGCATCCCATCAGAGCAGTTAGTCGCGGCCATCCCAGCGTGTCCAGGGGTCGGCCACCTCGCCACGCAACAGGAAGTAGTAATTCACAGACAGCCAGTGGCAGCGTCCCTCAGCCTGTCCTCTGAGAAGTTGGACACCTGTCCACTTCCACCTCCACCTCTTCTCTCACATCACTACGACACACGGCAGCTGCCTGCTAAAGCTGCTGGAACTGTTGGTTATTTTGGTTGTCCTTTAAGGGTAGACGTTTTCACAAGTTCACTGATTTCCTGTCTATGCTATGTTTGAACCAGTATTGGCATATTTTAAGCAATTTTAAGTTATTATTAAACCTTTGTACCTCTAATTTCTTCTGTTTTTGTTGCAAAATTCCTCAGGAAAAATCTAAACCTTTAGCTTGGCCTTAAGCGTTTTGACAGTTAACGATGTTTTTTCATGAATGGTACCTGCTCAACTCGCCTCCATTGCAGATTGGTACCAGCCGGGGCTGCTCGTCATAGCAGCAAACTGCCGTGACCAAACGCGACACACACACACACACACAACGTCGAAGGTGTGTAGCTTTTGATTCTTGCCAGAAGACACATTAGTTTTAAAAGAAGCTGGAGGCAGCTAAAAACTAGGACCCCTCCCCCTGTCTGAGGTTTGCAGGTATATCAGGGACTTCATAGGTACCATGTAGTGGAAAAGTCTCTTCAAGTACTCCACGATTTATTCACTAAGTCTGATTCCATTACACTTTGTTGCACTTTGCTTAATGATATTTTGACTTGGAAAAAAAACACTCCTGTGTTTCCACTCAGGTTTTTTTGTTAATGCACAGATTAAAAATAAGAAAAACATGTGGATCTTAGAGAGTTGTGAGATTCGATAAATTGTACGCACAAAGAGAGTCTCTCGTTGAAGGCATTCATATTGTTGGGCTCGGCGCAAAAAGTGATTAAAATAGGGGAAGATGACAAAAGAAAAGCTTGAGATGGATGTTCAAACTCTAGTGTTTCACCCACAGATACGTGAGGCCTGTTGCGTGAAGTTGGTGGGATTGCCCATGATGTTTTGCCGTTCTGAAGTGGGTTTCAGAGGCTTTTCGGCGATCTGACATGTGAGTGACACGTACTGAGGCCTCCAGTGAGCTCATAGTGATGCGTCTCCTCTCCATTGAGTGTAACAGCGAGGAGAGTGCTGGGAATCAAGAGGAGGGAAACAAGTCATTAGCCAGATGACGGACAGTTTGCTTTGACAGGAGTCATAAAACTGAGCAGGGTGTGTGTGTGTGTGTGTGTGTGTGTGAGTGTGTATATCTGTGTGTGTGTGTTTCTGTATATGTGTGCATGTGTGTGCATCTGTGTGTGTATCTCTTAGTAGTGTGTGTGTGTGTGTGCATCTGTGTGTGTATCTCTTAGTGTGTGTGTGTGTGTGTGTGTGTGTGAGTGTGTGTATCTGTGTGTGTGTGTGTGTATCTGTATGTGTGTGTGTGTGTGTGTATATGTATGTGTGTGTGTGTGTGTGCGTGTGTGTGTGTGTATCTGTATGTGTGTGTGAGTGTGTGTGTGGAGAGAGAGAGAGAGAGAGAGAGGGTGTTCGGGGAGTCCCTCTGAGGTCCGATCCATCTGGAAACCACATCCCTGTCACCCTGTCCCGTCCTACGTGTCCCAACATGTCCTCTCTGAGCACAGCTGATCAGACTGAGGTGTCATGGTTTCCTCGTTAGAGCTTTGATGATGACGCTGACGACAGGTGAAGATTTACTGTTTGTTAGTGTTCGTTAAGACCAAAAACAACAGCAGCGACGGACAAAACTCCTCAGAAAGGATCAGTTAGTTAATCACTTCATTCAATCAGGACTAATAATAAACTAATACAGTATAATTAGAAAGATTTTAGTAGAAATATCAAACAGTTACAGCTTCAAAAATGTAACAATTTGGGTGTTTTGTTTAGTTTTATCATTATAACACTATATGTACTATATCTATGGTTGATTGATGCTAACGTTAGCTCAAAACACCATTCAACTGACAGCCTTTGTTGTGTTTGATGCTAACTCGTAGCCGGCAGTGAACAAACTTGCTTATCTAGGTTAATTTTTACTGTACTGTCATTACAGAAGTCTCTCGTTAGCATCTTGTATGCTACTTGTCGCAAAATGACGCATACGCGGCTCAAAATCTGCACTCGACTCACATCGGGGAGTGACAGCCCTCCAAGCAACGATGGCCTACTGTTGTCAGTAAAGTTCACACTACACAATCTAACAAACCACCACATTTAAAACAAACCCTAAGTACAAATCAAGTCCAACACAACAACAGGAGATGTCCTGAACAACACACACATACCTCCGAACATGCTGAATAAAAATACCCTCGGCTGGTAGATGCTAAAAACAGATCGGGCATCCGTCTCCGGTGGGATATCAAGGGCACTTGAATGAGACATGAGACGTTTGCTGGATTGTAAGGGGACCAGATTTCTCAGACAAAATCCGGGGACATTTTCAGCTCAGAAGCGTAAATACCTCCAAAACACGTCATGTTTTTAATTTTTGTAAAACTTAAAACGGGGACACTAGACCTAGAGCTGAGTATCGGATACAATATAAACTATTGAGGAAAGATTTCCCTTTGACATTGATGCAGTATGAAACGAGATCGCTGCAGTCTGCAGCAGAGAAACAAGCTACAATGGAAGTTAATGGGATAATTGTCCAGCTTGTATTTACGTTCATAAAGTGCTCGTTTTGCTGCTGACAGACTCAGATTAATATTCTAAGTGTCTGATAACATTATGGAAAGGATTTCTAAGGAGGTCGACCTTTCTGTTAAAGATTAAGATCATTTTTTTAAACATAAAAGTCCACCAGACTCCATGTAAATAATCAGTGATTTTAGCGTGTATAGAGCAGCATATCTCCACCAGACTCCATGTAAATAATCAGTGATTTTAGCGTGTATAGAGCAGCATATCTCCACCAGACTCCATGTACATAATCAGTGATTTTAGCGTGTATAGAGCAGCATATCTCCACCAGACTCCATGTAAATAATCAGTGATTTTAGCGTGTATAGAGCAGCATATCTCCACCAGACTCCATGTAAATAATCAGTGATTTTAGCGTGTATAGAGCAGCATATCTCCACCAGACTCCATGTAAATAATCAGTGATTTTAGCATGTATAGAGCAGCATATCTCCACCAGACTCCATGTAAATAATCAGTGATTTTAGCATGGTAAAATACGGCTTTCTAAAACATCTCTGAGCTCTGAGCAGCGCTGCTCGATCGGCTCCGTTTGGTCAGAGTTTTCTCTCTTTCATTCCAATTTCGGGTCTGTCAGTCACAGTGAAAACCGGGGACATTTCCGGGGACAGATCCAGCCCCGGTTTTGGTGACCTGTCCCCGGAAACCTGTTTCTGTTTCTAAAATGCGCACCTTGCTCGGTAATTGCATTTATCTGTTGGTGTAGTTCCAGTTTGTTTTACTCTTGTTTAGGCTTATTCTATCTCCAAAATGGTTTCAGCCGCCATTATGCGTCGATGCGTAGCAAAATGTGTTGTCCCAGTTTTTGGTACGCGACGCACCGACGCATGCATTGTGGGTGGGGGCGAAATCGCAAGTATTGTGCAATTTTTCAAGTATATGTTATATTTACAGAAGAAGGTTTCCGTGGGGAGCTCGGAGTAGAGCCATTGTTCCTTCGGATCGAAAGGAGCCAGTTAAGGTGGTTCGGGCATCTGGTAAGGATGCCTCCTGGGGGGGTCCCTAGGGAGGTGGTCCAGGGATGTCCAGCTGGGAGGAGGCCTCGTGAAAGACCCAGGACTAGGTGGAAGGATTATATCTCCAACCTGGCCTGGGAACACCTCGGGAACCCCCACTCGGAGTTGGTTAGTGTGGCTTGGTAAATGGAAGTTTGGGGTCCCCTACTGGAGCTGCTGCCCCCGTGACCCCATACTGGATAAGCGGATGAAGATGGATGGATGGATGGATGGATGGATGGATGGATGGATGGATGGAATACAACCAACCGTTTCTGCAGTTACCCCATCTCATCCCCCTACCACCCCGACATTTTCAACCTCCCCCGGTGGAAAAAAGAAGCGTCAGGCCGATTATGGTTCCAGGATCCAGGATAGGCTGCAGGAAATACGTCTGGTGAGAGAAAGAGGGAGGGAGAGGTGGAGATAGAGAGGGTGAGGGAAAGCGAGAGGAGTGACATACACACCAGTTTTTGTAATATCTGTGCCATTTTCTACAAAATCTCTCACAGTAACAAATAGCTCAAGCGGCAGTATGAGCCCTTTTAATTTGACTTAATTTGCCTCCCGATATTGTAGCCCACATGCTGTTACTGGCGTTATTTGTTGTTGACATTTGTTATGTTCACAAAGTTCAGTAGCCTTTATATGAATATGAATTATCCCACTGTCACCATTTCAATGTTGGATAGGCAGTAAGTTCAGCAAAAAATAAGCAATAGTAAGCAATAGGATGCACTCCTCTTCAGTTCAGCCATTCTGATCTGAATCTCAGCCGTCTCTGCTACCCCCCGTTACTTGAGCGGTGTACTGCATTTCACGCATCACCCTCGACGCTTGCGTCCGCTGTGTAGACTATGAAAGGGAGTGCGGTGCACATGTTGAACGCGTTGCACGGACTGACTTTGTAACAGCCCATAGACTCTTGTAGCCTTGCAGCAATGAACCTGACAGCATTAAAGTTGTGTAAAAAAACACATTTATACTCTTTATACAGCCCATGCTCTCCTCCCTAACATCTGTGTCTCCAGTGAATGGTTTAAGTCTAAAGATACTTTTTGTTGACTTTAACAAAACTGACATACACACCGAACCTCCCATACCTGATATATCTGATATCAAAAGAAGTGTATGGCTGATGTAAGACTGTTGTGTAAGAGGGGAAGGAGGAGTGTGGGGGTGTGTTGTTTCCAGGCATTACACTCACAGACAGTGACTTGTCTGTTACAGTAATTAACACTGGGACGTAAAGGGCAGTTAAAGGTTATCATAGATTTTGGGGTATTTTATTACCTGGGTTTTAGTTTTACAAAATGAACATGTGAAAGTGCAAGAGAATATATAGAAATAATAAGTCCTAAAGAAGCGAAACAATGGAAGGAGATCTGAAACTGTAAATCTTTATCTACTTTATAAACTGTACATGTTAACGGCACTGAGCAAAGAAGGACAAGGAAGAACTGTATATACTCTCATCTCATTCATGCATGATTTAATGCTTTCAAAAGGGTCGGAGACCTAATTTAACAGACTAAAGAAAATGACACCACCTAAACTTAAACTTGCACTCAGTACAAGCAGCGGTGAGTTCACGGTGTTTAACTATTTATATTTGAATGTTACACTTACAGCTGAAAATAACAATAGAAATAAATAAGTTTGCCAGTTTCACATATGTCCGCAAATCAAATAAACTGCCATGTGTCTACCCTGCTATGCATTCAAAATATTTTAGTTCCCACCCGTTTTGTTGCTGGACTGGGCATGGCCTCTGATTGGCTGCTTGCTCAGACGCCTTTCGGGCTGCGTTCCAGCTGCGGAGAGTCAAGCTGAGAATCTGAGAATATCTGACCGATGTTGAGTATCACACTACAGAGTTAGTACTCTATGATCACACTAGAACAGCCTGTGGGTGAAATTAAAGGAACAGTCTAGTGATATTCTATATTTTTTTAAGTATTGTGTGTATTACATCCTGAAATCTCTTCTTCCTCTGTGACATAGAGCTCCATACACACACCATCCGGCTCCACAAATACTCGCCGCTACACCAAATTCATGATCTGATCTCAACAAATGCACTATTTCCCCCTGTTTCTTTGATAAAAACTACAGTGACCAGCTGTTTTAGGAAACTGAAGAAACAAAAATTAAACTGTGTCTATTTTATTCATTTATTTTTAAATTAGTGTCCTCGATGTGTAACACTTGGACACTTTTTGGAGCATTTTATGTCCAAAAAAACTATTTATCTGATTTATTTGTTGCTATATTTCGTTTGTGAACACCCACTTGCACATTTGTGCATATAATCGTTTTAATAGCTTAGAAATTTTTCAAAACTGTGCCAATCCTGACACCTTTATGGCAGCATTTGACTCTGCAGCCATCAAGATCATGTATTTTTTGGTTGATTTGAATGTGTCCCAACGTGAGGAGGGGTGAGGGGGTCCAGAGTGATACCAGCCTCAGATAAAGGGCACTTGTCTTAGATTTCACGAGCTGCTAAATTTAACGCACTGCCCTCCCATTAAGCTGTGAGGACTCTCTGTTCTGTCACCCAGCAACACCTTATATCCCTAAATCTGACTTTTACAAGACAATAAACGAATGGATACAAAACACATTCACAAGACAACAAATAGATATATAAAGATTCAAAATATCCAAACAATAATCTGAAAATCTGAAATAAGAATCACAACTCTGTGTGAAACTTAAACAAACTATTAGACCTATACATTTTCTGGCTTTGCTATGAACAACACCCCCCCCCCAAAAAAATACATGCAATACATGTTATTCCATGTTATGTCAACAAAAAAAACAATTCCAAGGGACTTTCCAGCTGATGTTAGTTGTTATACAAACTTGGGAATTAGCTGGAGGGAGAAATTATTTTTGTACCTTCAACTATTATCATTATGTTGGCTGCACAATTCAGAAAAAAGTAGTTGAGAAACTCAAAATAATGAATGCAACTAGATCACTCATTATTTAAAGTTGATAAAACTAAGCACCTGTTCACAGTGAATTCTTCGCTGCATTAATATAACATCCCAGTGAGATTTTTTGCACAAATTAGCAAAAATAGACGACGACTTCAAAGAAACTAGAAGGGGGCATAGGGTGGCACCCGCCCTCTGAAATATGATATTCTTCCCCCCTTCCCCCCTTGGTGCACCCCCCAATCCACTGGGCTAGAGTACAGATTTGATTGTGTATTGCACTTTAATTCAGTTCTGTTTCCTGTTATCTGAAATCTGTACAAATCTTCTAGTTTATTGTGAGCGTATTGCACTTTTGTTTTTATTTACGGTTCTGTGTTGTGCCCTTGTCACATGACCCGTTAATGATTCATAATGACTATCCAAGATTTTGCCTTAAAAGCCCATAGAAAATATGTATAGTATTTGGATGCACAATTTGTTGCAAATAAAAACAATGAAAGTATTAATGAATGTGATATGTATTTTATCAGGCAAAATGACATAGTGTTGTTCTATCCTATCCAATATTTCCCACATTTCTATGCTATTTTCTTTGGAATTGCCGAAGCTGTGAGCTGAGATCATTTCACCTGTTCGGACAAATTGCTTCCTGTTGTCCTCGGGTCCAGATCTGACCCCTTTAAAAAAATGTCTATATCTGAAATATGAGTTTCTTTTTAAACAAATCACCACAAAAAAATGGATTGGATTCCTTACAGCGCTCTTTATAAATAGAATTGATCACTTTCATTCCTGACTAAACTCATCTGTACGTTCCTCTGATCTTAACTATTAGTCAAAATAATTCATAATTTCTGCTTTTTTAACTCAAATATTAGGTATAATTCTATATAAATGAGGGTTATGACCATGAATTCCAAAAAGTAGTGTAGAACTAGTAAGGTGGTTTTAGTGAAAAATAAACAAATAAAAGTCTGAAAAAGGGACGAAAATGTTAAAATTCTCTCAGTTTTTGACCCGGGAGGACAACACAAGGGTTAACGCACACACACACACTCACACACACACACACACACACACACACACACACACACACACACACACACACACACACACACTCTGAGATCAGAGACCTGATGACATGCTTAACATTACGACCGCCTCAGCAGGACGTCAGTCTGGTGGAAATGGACAAAAGTGCCTTCAAAAAAACAACAACTGACAACTTACTACAACTTCACAACTTAAAAAAATTGTAAAAAACAAAAATGTATTAAGATCCCTCAAGTACAATTACACTCCAAACCCCTTTGATGATTTACAGTAATTAGCTGCATTTTCAATTACAGCACAAACACACTGTCAAATATCTGTATGGTGTAAGGTTGTAAATACTAATATAAAAAAATTATACTCAATAACTCTTTTGATACCACGGCAAAGAGAAAAAAAGGTCCAAGGCACATAAAATAGGGTATTTTTCATTTTCAATGTACCTTTGTAATAATGTCACTGTTTGAAAACGTGATTTTAGATGTGCTTTTAATAACTTTGGTACTTGCGATACTATAAATTGTACTGTATAAATAATGAAGATTGTCTCAAAACACTAACATGGATACATAAATAAATACATTTAAAAAAAATATTGTTTCATTGGGATTTTAAACGCCAGTAAAAAGGTCCAATAAATCAAAAATAGGCAAAAACCTGTTTACACGAATGATATATGTATATTTATTTCTACTATTCTATCCCTGTTTGTTTCCCATTATTATTATTATTATTAATGACAATTAAGATAATGAGTTGCTGCAGTGTGAACATAAGTTCAGTCTCGAACAAGTTCAATTAGAAATATAATGTAATATTTTTATTTATATAAAGGACCATATTTTCTTAACTGTGACTATATTTTATCTGCACTTAAAGGAACAGTTCTCATGTCATGTGACTATCAGGGGAAACTGGGACGAGAGGGAACAAATGTTCATCTGGAAAAGTCATTTCTTGGAGTAAAATGATATTTTTTAACATCTAATTTTCAGAATCTAAACACTAAACAATGCATACAAAATGTCAAAGAGTCTTCTTAGTTTAAACCTGAGTTGTTGTTTTTTTAAATGTATTAATAAACATCAGAAGACTGAATGATCTGTTAAGCTGAACATATGCATTGCTTCCTTTTTGCTGCTGACACACACACACACACACACACACACACACACACACACACACTCACACACACACTCACACACAGATCATTGGTCACTTACACCACAGCCCCGCCTACACACTGACTTCTCTATAAAGACAGACTGAGCTGAGGGAGCTAAAGTTGCACAGACTGGCCCTTTAAACACTCTGCTCTCCTCTGCATGAATCAACCAACTTTGAGAGGAGCCTTTAAAGAGACACCTTCCTTTTCTTTTCTGTTTTTTGCTTTTTTTTAAGCCACTTGTGGAGACTTTATCTTTCATCGGACACACGTTTCAGGGGACCTCGACTCTCTCTTGCCGCTCTCGAGGGAATCTTCTGCAGGGGCCGATGGATCTGTCCGACCTTCCCTTCCCTCTCTCCTCTGCCGATGACCTGTACGATGACCCCTGCTTCAGCACCAGCGACATGAACTTCTTCGACGACCTGGACTCTCGGCTGGTGCATGCCGGCCTACTGAAGGCAGAGGACCCTCTTCATCACCATCATCACCACCACGTCCCCATCGGAGAGGAGGAGGACGAGCATGTGAGGGCCCCGGGGGGCCTCCACCAGGTGGGGGGGCACTGCCTGCTCTGGGCCTGCAAGGCCTGCAAGAGGAAAACGTCACACGAAGATCGGAGGAAAGCGGCGACGATGCGGGAAAGGCGGCGTCTTGGTAAAGTCAACGATGCCTTTGAGACCCTGAAGCGCTGCACGGCGTCCAATCCAAAACAGCGGCTGCCCAAAGTGGAGATCCTGCGCAACGCCATCAGCTACATCGAGTCCCTGCAGTCACTGCTGAGGACCGGCAGGGACGACGGCTTCTACCCGCCGCTGGAGCACTACAGCGGGGACTCGGACGCCTCCAGCCCCCGCTCCAACTGCTCTGATGGCATGGTGAGTTCAAGAGCAGCTGAACGGTGCATGTGCTGCCTCATGAAATGCTTGGAATGAGTTTGGGATATTTATTTTTGGCTACAGTGCTTCATTACATTTTCAATGTAGGGGGTCTTTAAAGTCCACTTCTATGTCATATTTTAAGGTTTTTTATTCTAAACCATGATATATGCTTCTTCAGCATATCAGTCAGATATGAAACCAATTTGCTGTTTTTTGGGAAAGAATGAGAACATAAATGCATTTTCAAATTTTGTAAAACATGGCAGACAATTTCAGACAGTCTGCCTTAAATATTCTTTTCAATTCGTCATTTTAAAAAGTTATGATTTAAAGAATTAGAAGAAGAGTCGTGCACATTAACGTTGGGAAGACCCACATTGTTGCCGGGCATATCAGTCCATACTACATACTACATACTACATACTACATACTACATACTACATACTACATACTACGTACATGCTCAAATGTAGAATAGTAAGAGTAGAAATGATTTGTATTAAAGGCACATGTGATGCCTGAAATTTCTCTTGTTATTATAAATGTCAAAATCCCAACTAACTCTGCAGAAGAAATACTGTTTAAAGACATTGTTCCTCTCCTCAAACATTGTGTTAACTATTTGATTATTGATGTTAATTTATTGACTGAAAGCGACTTTATTGATGCGTTCCTCCAGATGGATTTCATCTCTCCGTGTTCAGCCAGAAGTGAGAACAGTGATGGATCCTACTGCAGCCACACAGACGGTCAGCTTCACATTCAGTCCTGTAATATAATATAATTAATATGATTTCTACTTTATTAGGACTTCATTTGACCAGTTTCTATTTTAATAAGACTTGCTGTATTTCTGATGGTGATCTTCTGGGTCAAATTGACACTCTTTTTGACAGTTTTGGCACATTTTTCAATGTTTTTGGCACTTTGTATTTGTTATTTTTTGACATACATACACAATTTTTCACTACGATGCATAAACACCTCTAACACCAACTTACTACCACTATAGTTTTACACTTATTTTTGGAATTCATGGTCAATTCAAAACCTCATTTATAGCAAATGATATCCAATTCTTGAGTTAAAGAAGCAGAAATTATAAATTATTTAGACTACTATTAAAGAAAGGACAATCACAGAAGGGTCAGGATACTGTAATTTTTTTATCAAATGCTACAACATTGAATAAAACACCCCAAATCCAATAAAAGTATAGATCCGATCTTTTGTTGCAGGCATAGTTGCGAAGCACATGGCATCCATGTTATTTTTGGGTAATTCAAATTAGGTAATTACATTTTTTTTTTTTAAGAATGGGTCAAATGGGACCCGAAGACAACACTAGGGTTAAATAATAATAGTAATAGCGTTTTCTTGCTTCTTCAACGCATTTGTTGGCTTCGTCATTAATAAAACAGATCTGACACGACCACACTGTAAATACTAAAACTAACTTTCCTCTCATTTTAAAAAAGTCCAGCTTAAGTTATGATCTTAACATGATCATGTTATGATAACATGATCTACTGTGTTGTCTCCTTAAATGTGTCTGCGTTGTCCTATGACGACTTTATGACTGCCCCTCCCCTCTTTAGTTAAAGTAACATGACACATTTGTCCATTAATGTGATATTCAGTCATTTAATATAACTTTCTTATCATTTAATTTGACCAGTTTCAATGTAACCACTTTCTCCTGTGATGTGCCTTAAATATGAACATTACATTAGTATTTATAATACCAGCAACTCATAAAAATAATAAAAACTGAGCAGAAACTGATGTTGCCCGTTTCTTTTCTTTACAGATTCCAGCGTCCGTAAACCGTCGCTCATTTCCAGTTTGGACTGTTTGTCCAGCATCGTAGAGCGGATCAGCACAGATCCAGCTGGGGCCCCGCCGGGCGACAGCGTGGTCCCCCGGGGCCCCGGGTCGCCTCAGACCAGCCCTGCAGGCTCCAGCTCTTCTGCTGAACCCAACAGCATTTACGAGCCACTCTGAACCCGATGAAGCCGAGGACTTTTATTCCACAGAAAGCCGGGACAGACTTCATGTTTCCTGAAGTTCGAGTTGGTTTTTATAAACTGAACAAACTGAAGAGTGATGCTGTGTGTGTGTGACGTTCATCAGCAGAAAAAAAAAGACATTTTCCTGATGGATTTCTGCTGCAGATATGATAACTGAGGACCATTTTGTACATCACACTCTCTCTCTCTCTCTCTCTCTCACACACCCACACACTCTCTCTCTCTCATACACACACTCTCTCTCTCACACACACTCTCTCTCTCTGTCTCTCTCTCTCACACACCCACACACTCTCTCTCTCTCTGTCTCTCTCTCTCTCACACACACTCTCTCTCTCTGTCTCTCTCACACACACACACTCTCTCTCTCTTTCTCTCTCTTTCACACACTCTCTCTCTCTCTCTCTCACGCACACACACACAAACACACTCTCTCTCTTTCACACACTCTCTATCTCACTCTCGCACACACACACTCTCTCACACACACACACACACTCTCTCTCTCACACACACACACTCTTTCTTTCTCTCTCACACACACACACTCTCTCTCTCTCACACACACACACAAACACACACTCTCTCTCTCTCACACACACACTCTCTCTCTCTCACACACACACACACACACACACATAAACACACACTCTCTCTCTCTCTCTCACACACACACAAACACACATACTCTCTCTCTCTCACACACACACACACACTCTCTCTCTTTCACACACACTCTCTCTCTCACACACACATACTCTCTCTCTCACACACACATACACTCTCTCTCACACACACTCTCTCTCTCTCTCTCTCTCTCTCACACACACACTCTTTCTCTCTCTCTCACACACACACACTCTCTCACACACACAGTGATTGTTGTGTCATATATATTATTTATGAGTGAATGACATTTTAATAAAGACATATTTATATTCAGTAAAATATTTTAATGACTTTCATGTAGTATTTTATTAACGGAGTCCAGTTCCGAACATGCTAAACTTTTTTGAAGTCCAACACTGACTTTGCTTTTATTTTCTGGCATTGGTTACTAACTTTGTCGTTGGGTGGGTTTATGAGCACTTTGATGATGAGCTGAACCAAAACAATGACGATGCAATTTGCGGAAATGTACTGTTGTGGGTAGATGTAGATGATTGGTAAGAGGGGATATGTATTGTTGTTTAAGTACGGCCGATAAGGCTAAATAGTGTTACAAAATAAAAGGAATTAAGGCAAGCTAAAACAAAACACTTTCCCAGAATAAAAGTAATTGACATGAGCGTCATAAAGATCACACAATCAAAAAAACAAACACTGTTTCCCAATGACCTAAAGGCAAGTCATTTCTGAGGGTATCCGACAAACTTCCGTCCTACCCCCTCAGGTTTCCTCATGTTCTCTCCCAGAACAAATCCTACTGCCTACCTATATAGGCCTGAAGCCCGGCCCTAAGATTGGATCATACCAACTCTACAATGCAGGGGTGGCTCAGGTGACTAGACAGTTTAAAAAGCTACATACAGCCGAAATGAATCTATTCTACTAGACGTTGACACGTTATACAATTCACATTAAAAATGAGGAATGGCTAGGTTAACTGGTGGGATTAATCTGATCATTAACATAAAATATGAACTCACTAAATAAACTTATAAACAGGCATCATTCCAGGTCAGTCTTTGAGCCATGCGCTCCGTCACAAAACTACTTTATTAATCCCTCATCGGGGAAGTTTAATTTGAAAAATGTAGTCAGACCACCTTTGCACTTCAAAATAAAGTGCATTAACAAGTGCACAAGTGGAACAACACCACAGAGCGAACATTACCATCCTTTTCTATGGACATTTGCAGCCTATCAACTATTCCTCTGTATAGCATTACTGTAACGAGAACCAACCGAGAGGCAACTCAGGCTAATCCTAACCCTGAGAACTCTGCCCTCCTGCAGCTGCAGACACACCAGCCACTTCAGACAGACAGGTAAACAGACAGACAGACAGACAGGTAGACAGACAGGTGTACAGACACACCAGCAGCTTCTTCTGCTCTACTCTCAGTTTATCAGGACCTTTTCATGTCCATTTGACTTTACTGTGATGCAACTTGAAATGTAGGGAAGTACAATACTACTAATAAGTAGCCTACAAGCAACATTTCAGATTTCATGGAAAAATACTCAAGTACGTGATTCCGGCCCACTCTAAAACTGAATTGCTTCTTCCTTGGCCCATGGGACCCTCTTCCACTAGGTTTTAGGATATTTGGGCCAGTAATTTTCCCAGAAACCACCTGGGACATCACCTCCTTGGTAGAGGTAACAAAGCTCTGAAAAATGTAATGCAAAACATTTTAGAAGCAGACTGTTAATATGGAATACAATTAGGGTCAACAATAATAGGCTATATAACATAATTAAATAAAATAGGGGCTATTATTAGCCTATAGATCTATGTTTATAATATACAAACTGGAAGAGGTTAGTTACAGTGATGCTTTTTGTGATTTTCAAATATTCTTCTCTTCAGATGCAAACTAGCCAATTTAACTGTAACTGTTTTATTTATTTTACCTGTTTATACACTGAAAACTAGTCAATTAAATTAAAGAACAAATCAAACAGATTGATTGATTGATACAGATATGCAGGCGGGAGGATCAATACTTCTGGTATTTTATTGTCTGAATCTTTATTTTTATTTATTTTTTTACACAAAGACATTTTTAAAATTTCTTTATTTATTAGAGCTAAATTCATCCAGAAAAAGATTTGAGTCAATCAGACATAAGACATTGCGGGTGTCTGTGGGGGGGTCTGAGGCGCTGGTACCCGGGTAGAGGGGCCTCCTGCTCACTTCCTGCGACGCGAGGCGGCTCCCTTCTTGCTGCTGCAAAGCGCAAAAGTGCAAAAACAGAGTCAGATGTGTACAGAGATCCTTTAAGTTGAATATTATAGATGGATAGATGTTTCAAAAAATATAAAATATAAAATATAAGAGAGCACAAGCGCACAGGATGAGTTTCCTTAAGCTACATCGCTCTCTAGTGGCCAGACACAGGCCTACTGCACACATTCATTATTTTATTAAATATGAAATCTAACTAAAGTCAGCTATAAACAGGATTAAACCAGAAAAAAATGATGTCAAATTAAAGGTGGATTTTTTTGAGAGAACAATTAGAAACATCCAAGTAAATAATTATATTCAGTTGTGAAATGTAAAAAGCTAAGTGCTACTTAAGTAGCCTACACTTTTTAAGGTACTTCTACATTACTTGAGTATTTCCATTTTTATGCAACTTTAAACTTCTACTCTACTATTGTAGACTACCTTTTACTCCACTAATTAATTTGATAACTTTAGTCACTAAAATATTTTAATGACTTTCGAGTAGTATTTTATTAATGGAGTCTACATTCAACTGAAATGCTTCCTTCTCCTAAAGAAACAACATTATGAGCTTCATGTATATTTGAGTCTTTTAGATCTTTTCCTCTTTTGTTCTTAACATGCTAAACATTTTTAAAGTCCAATATTGACTTTGCTTTTATTTTCTGGCCCTGGTTACTAACTTTGTCATTGGGCGGGTTTATGAGCATCCAAGTAAATAAAACATAATTATATTCAGTTGTGGAATGTAAAAAGCTAAGTGCTACTTAAGTAGCCTGCACTTTTTAAGGTACTCCTACATTACTTGAGTATTTCCATTTTTATGCTACTCTACTATTGTAGGCTACCTACTACATTATTTGATAACTTTAGTCACTAGTAAAATTGTAGATTAAGGTCATTAACACTAAATAATAATAAATAAATGTATAAGTTATGATGTATTAGGTTAAACTAGCCAGCAGTATATAAAGTGATTCAAATGAACTTGACCTTTACCAGCTGCAACATTAAAGTATGCTTTAATGCATCAATAAATATAAGATAAGATAAGAAAAGATAAGAAAAACTTTTATTTGTCTAACAGTGGGGAAATAATACAACATAGCAATATATATTATTATACATAAATATATAACATATATTATTTTGTATTGGGCCATTCTACATTAATTTTGATATATTTTAAGTACATGCTGATGCTAATACTTTTGGAATTGTATTTGAGTAAGATTGTAGCCTATGGTTGAACACATAGTAAATAAGTAAATATCTTACATTAGAATATGTATTAGTGTATCTTTTAATTTTTATTAAAAGCATTTTCTTAGTTTGCACTCTAGTATCAACATTACACTTAGTTTAAGTTTGGTTTTTCCAGTGTGAACATACTGTATGTGCATCCAAAGACAGAATAACAATCTGTGATGCAGAGTTTCTTGCATCGACTCTGCATCCTTGGTGGGCTTTTAACACTTTGTTTATGTTGAGTGACTTACTGTTTCTGCAGCTCATCGATGCGGTTTCTGAGAGAGATTACCTGAAAGACAGACAGCTGTGTTTGAAGCAGATACACTCATCTGCATGCCTTCAGGATTTTTAGGTTCTCTGTTTAAAGCTGCAACATGCAACCTTTGCCAAATTGAAATGCCAACCATTGAACACAATACACACAGCATTTAGCCCCTTTCACACATGCACTGCACCCCTGAACTTATCTAGACATTACCCGGAGGAGCCGTGTGTGAGAAAGCAAATGTCCAAATCAGTTAGATTGGACAATGTCTCACATTGCCAGACCTTCCTCCACAGCGTTGAGTAGGAGGGTCTGGCTAGTCCACACAGCAGTCCGGGATGGGAGAAAAACGTGCTCTGGTTTATTGGCATTTCTTTAAACCAATCACAATTGTTGTGGGCGGTGCTAAGCGCAGAGCGGAGCCACGGTGCCGCTGCAAAATAGCCTCGGGAAGGAAGTTGTTTTGGTGGAACATGTGTGAATTCAAAAGTTGTTTTAGTTGTGCAACAGAAAAACCCGATTGGACGGACAGTCTAGCTAGCTGTTTGGATTTACCCTGCAGAGATCTGAGGACCAGGTAACCATAGTCCTCAGATTGGACAGATAGTCTAGCTAGCTGTCTGGATTTACCCTGCAGAGACCTGAGGACCAGGTAACCATAGTCCTCAGATTGGACAGATAGTCTAGCTAGCTGTCTGGATTTACCCTGCAGAGACCTGAGGACCAGGTAACCATAGTCCTCAGATTGGACAGATAGTCTAGCTAGCTGTCTGGATTTACCCTGCAGAGACCTGAGGACCAGGTAACCATAGTCCTCAGATTGGACAGATAGTCTAGCTAGCTGTCTGGATTTACCCTGCAGAGACCTGAGGACCGGGTAACCATAGTCCTCATAAACCCACCGGAGTATAAAATTACAACAGAAAGAAAGCAGAAGGTAAAAAATCATCCGAAAAGAGTGACATTCAGCAGAATTTTCAGTAGATCGATTGTTTACTCTGCTAGCTCCCTCGTACAAAGCCTGTGAAATGTACGACTGAAGTGGGGATGTTGAGGACATCTCTATTATGCGGCTGGCGTGAAACCAGAGGAACCAAACCTTCTTCTTCACCTGTGGGTGAACACTTTGTTTCAGGGTTTCAACGCAAATGTCTAACTGAAGAGACAACACGGTTCAGGAACTTCTGTCGGTAAGGGGCCAACATCGAAATCGTCAGACACATTCAAGTGTGTGTGTGAGGTGTAATCTGCATCATGTCTTGCGTCCTAAACACTCTTTCCAGGCGCCACCCCTCTCCTAAATCACATATTTCATTGCATTACATTTAGCCTTTTATTTATGAGGACAACATGCGGGTTAAGATTATTTTTTGGGGGCATTTTAGGCCTTTAATTCCACAGGACAGATGAAAACATGAAAGGGGAGACAAAAGGGGAATGCCATGCAGCAAAGGGCCACAGGTTAGAGTTGAATACGCTGCCACTGTTTCGAAGAGTAAACATATATGTACCCCTGCTCTACCAATTGAGCTAACACAGCCACCAGTCTGACAAACTTGATACTACAAGTGTTTCTGGAGTTTTGACCTACTCAAACCTTCCCTTCTGCATCCTGGAAGACGCTGACGTTGTGCCAGAAACTGAACTGTGCTTCTCCTGTACGCTGTAAGTGGATCAAACTATCCATCCCTCCAGAGGACAAACATCCACATACAGGAAAACTCACAGGGAGAGTCAGAGTGTGTTGCAGTGTGCACAAACATTCCTCACTGACCTCATATCTCTGTCTCTTGAGACTCTCGCAGTGGTCGTATTTAATTGCCTCCAGGTTGTGCAGCCACTCCCACAGCTCCTTTGCCTTTTCCCTGGCAAACACAAACCAGTAACCAAACACTCAATAAAGCATATTTTGCAGCAACTAAAGAAAAATACATATTTCATGCAAATGAAAAAACCTTATACCCTCATTTTAACCCTTAACATATGACATAAACTTCTGGTTTTGGCCATGGATAGCAGTATTTTCCCTAGAAGACATAGGGGATTGTATTTGGCGGAGGGTGTAGGCATCCTTCCTGAAGAAAATGCGCATTTTCAATAAAAACATTAAAAATAAATGCCATTTCCCTATACATTTTTTGTCTCTTTGTGGGATTTTGGTCCTTTTTGTTCTCTTTGGGTTTTGTGGACAGTTATTATTCCCATATCTGTGTCCAGAACATTGGAAAAGCTAGAGCAGATGATAAATAAATAACACTCAAAAAGCTTGAAGACAAAACTTAAAGCTTATAAAAAAAAAAGGCCAACTGCAATCATTTGATTGGAATCATTGGACTAGATTGGACGAAGACCCCCGGTCTTTATCGATCCTCCACCACCATTGACCTATCCACCACCATTTTTTCCCTGTGTCCTGTTGTCATGAGTTCCTGTTTTCCTTTGAATTTTGACCATTGCCTGTTTTCCTGGACTTCCCTTTGCCTGTCGTTACCTAGATACTGTTGCTTGTCTTCATTAGCTTGCTAGTAAAACCATTGTAATCATGGGTCCATTCTCTGTGTGTGTGATATCTGTAAAGTATTCTCTTACTGTAGCCTAATTGAATGAACTTCTCTATTAGCAAAACATTAATTGCAGCTACTATGTGACCTCCCTGTAATGCTAACTCCTGCAATGGGCAATGGGCAGCACTGTAATGAAAAGACCCTTACAACACCAAGTGTGGTAAAAACACTACTGCTTTTGTCCAAAGCGGCCCCTAAAATCAACACTAACTGAAAGTTACACATTTAACAACAAATGTCTGCTGTAAAACAAAATGGAACTGTCCATAGGCGGAAACTTGGGTTAAAGAGTGTAGATAGCCTCCTGTGAGTAGATATTGTTTTCAATACCATAATGTTGTCTGGATTGGTTGAGTGAGGTTGTATCATGTGCTATATTATTCTTTTTTATATTTAGGTTGTTAGTACTTTTTGTATTGTTAGTTTTTTTTTGTTTTTTTGTTTTGTGAATTTATATATGATATATTTGTGAGTAATTTTGGTTGTATTTATTGTCTTTTGGATGTATTGTTTGGACCCCAGGAAGACTAGCTGTCGTCTTGGCGTCAGCTAATGGGGATCCTTTGAAATAAACAAATAAACAAATAAACCTCAGTTTATCCTCGCTGAAACCGTCAACCTTCAGCGGTTTGCATCTCTCCGCCATGATCTTCTTCTTCTTTTCTCTTTCAGTCTGCTTCTTGCCTCTCTTCTGGTCAATCTAGAAAATAGTCCAGTCGATTTAAAACTCCCACAGCTTCACAAGCACAGAAAGCATGTCGCTACCTAAAATTTGAAATCCCGACAACAGAAGAAAAGAAATGAAAACTGCCTTCTGCAGATGGCTGCTGTAGCCTGAGCCCATGCTGCTCAGCGCTATCTTCTTCTTGGCTTCATCTTCAGCCTTCCTGTGGGCGTCGGCATCCTCCCTTTTCTGCCGCTCAGCCTGTAAAATTCATTTGAAAGTGATCTGTTAATGTGTCTGAACAGTTCATCTACCGTTGATGAACTGTCACAGATTAGGGACACGTACCTCACGCCTGGCCTGCCGCTCTTTATCCTTCTCATCGCGAACCCTCTTCTGCTCGGCTCGCTCAGCGCGGCGCTTCTCCTGTCAACGCAAATCCAGACATAAAGCTGCAAAGCTTTCTGCCACGTGTAGACAATTAAAACTTTAGTAGTCTTAGTTTATTTTCCACATATCTGCTGGTCTTTAAAACCACCATGAATGTTTTTTTTGTTGGTAAAAACACCAGCAGGTCATGCAGGTCATCAAGTGCATTGTGCAATGTATGTTAATGGGTAAAAGCTCACAATTCTGTCTTTGAGCCCAATGAGCTCCTCCTCCTCCTTCTTCCTGCACTCAAAGTGAGCGTCGATCAGCGACTGCAGCTCATACAGGTCTTTGTTCTGACGTTTCTTATGGATGTCCTGTAGGACGTAGACAGGAGACGGCAGTCAGAAGCAGGACAGAGGTTGGTGGCTCCAAACCTACACTAATTTATTTCCACTAATTTATTGATTCTTTTTTATTTAACTCTCCTGTTGTCCTCGGGTCAAATTCGACCCCTTTAAAAACTGTCTATATCTGAAATATGCTCTTTGCAAATACAACTGATCACTTTCATTCATGACTAAACTCATCTGTATGTTCCTCTGATCTTAATTTTGACTTATCAAAGTTAAATATAAGAAAAACTAAGCTAAATATGCACAAGAAAAATATACACTGACCAACAATTAGACATTACGCCCCCCCCCCTCCTGAGGAAACCCATTTCGGCCGCTTGTAGAACAATCATTGCCATATCAAGCTGTCATTGCATTTAATTTAATTCATTTTTTTTAAGGAAAATGCACATTAATCCAAATTCCTGTAAATGTGCCAGACATGTCGGACACAGATATTATAATGATGTGTAGAGCACACTTCCCATGTTTTTTACCCATCTGTTCACTCTGACCTTCTCCCTATACGCAGACTTAGAAAAGCATTTGTGATACAAAAACAGATATAATCCAGAAGAAGATAAGTTTCGTTGTATGGAACTTATTTTTTATTTATTTATTTTTTTTTTTGGAGGGCTGGGTTGGGAGAACTAAGCCGACACATTCATGTGATGATCTTTCACTTGATAAATATCAATCAACATAAACAAGTCGACTTACGTCAAAGTCCACTTTCTCGCCATCGGGCATCTTTGGAGCAGGAGCTCTGTTAAAAAATAAATATAACAACAAAATAAAACATGACGGGTCAGAAGAAAGACAACACATCTTTAAATTTATATCTATTCACACGTACAAATTGTATACATATAAATGTGTATGTGTGTGTATATATGGTATTATTAAGTATATATATGTGTATGTGTATAGTACATGTATACGTATTTATATTTCAATTTACAATGCTCTTTACATGTTTATAATATAATCTCATTTGCACATGTTTGTGGTCCCACCTGCTGTCCTGATGTTGTAAATAATGTTGATAATATTTATAATATTGTCATTTTTTTTTCTATTTATGTGCCCCAGCCACTGACCTACAGTACATTTCATTACACATATGCCACATTCAATACAATGACATTTTGTTGTTCTGAATAGATGGACTCACTTGAACTTTGGCTTCTCCTCTGTTTTGTTTTTCCAGCGATAAAACAGCAACAGAAAGAGAGAAGAGCGAGAGATCAAACTGTTAAAAACACCAAATATGGAGCGAGACAAAGACTAAAAGGCTGCTGGTTAATCAGGGGGACGATCCATGTGGACAAGCTGAGTTACATCTCAGGGCTGCAAGTGGTTTCACACCCCCATTAGAACAAGAACAAGTCATTTGAGTACGTTTTAAATTTAGAAACCCTTTTCTTCATCGGTGGCCCGATTCCTGTGTGTTAGCCTCTGATTTAAGTACTGTAAGTACACAGCGTTACCTGATTTCTCTATTTATTATGTGTTAATGTTGTGTGCATTAGTGTGTAAATCAAACCAATTTAATCTGGGACATTTACGTGTGCCACATAAACTATTCAAGAGTTTAATTTTCTAAACATACTTCATTACTTTTCACAACAGGGAGTTTCACTTTTGTAATTACTGTTAATTGATGTGCAGGTACAACAACAACACTTAACAGAAACAAATAACCAAGTTTGTGATTAGCTTTTTTAATTAATTAATTTTTTTGTTTTTGTTTTTATGGGACCCTCAAATAAAAGACAACATAGGGGAAGAAAAACGCAGGCAAAGCAACAGCGACTCAGCCGGAAATACAAACTACCATCTTGATCATCCTCGTCCCCTGGCAGGACACATTCATGCAAAAAAGAGAAGAAGCAGAGATGAGCAGTGGGGCCCGTAACCATGACTCCTTCGCCCTGTTTCTCCGTGTCACTGCCTTTCTTTTAAGAAAGATCAGTAAGACAAACGGCATATTATTCATGTGTGGAAGGTGTGAAAGAGTCTCTGGCAGAAGAATGCAAATCAACATACCTTCCTCTTCATAGGCGTCTGCATGCAGCAAGCGTCCAAAGCAAGAGCAGAACAGAGATCATTAGTGGTCGGACGGGTCAGCCTGCTCCTGTCCTCTGTACAATGCACAGCTTATGAAGCACATTTACCAAATTGGGGTCTTCATATTCATAATGTACAGGCAGTGACAGCCACTGCAGAAGACCCATGTCATGTCATGTCTTGCATTGACACAGCTCCTTCCTTCTGACTGAATTATTATAAGGACGGTATATAATAAGGTTATTTCTTTAACTGATTACAGCTCCTCATTGCACTGCGATGGGTCATATTTACTATATTACAAAAGCCTCTTTTTATTTTCTAAACTGTATGGACTTGCATCAGAGCAACAGACTCAAGAACAGTTTCTTCCCAAAAGCCATAACCACTCTGAACTCACACATGCACTGACTCCACGTCACAGAATACCCTTCGTACTTCCCACCTGCTGTGCAATACTGATATATATTACCTAAAAACACACTGAAATTCTGTGCAATTTCATTACAGTGCAATATTTAATATTGAATCACTTAATCTCATTACTGTAAACTGATATATATGAATTCATTACAGTGCAATATTTAATATTGAATCACTTAATCTCATTACTGTATACTGATATATATGATTTCATTACAGTGGAATATTTAATATTGAATCACTTAATCTCATTACTGTATACTGATATATATGATTTCATTACAGTGCAATATTTAATATTGAATCACTTAATCTCATTACTGTGCAATATGTAATGCTCAGGAGCTTTGATACACCAATAACTATATTATTTGCATAGTGTGTATACAAACCCTTTATCTTTCTTATTATTTTATATATGTATAGTTGCTCTCAGGAACTGTGCACCATGTTCCCCCCCTCTTTTCTTCTTCTTCTGCACTACTTATTTTATATTTTGATATTTCGTGCTGTAAAGGTGTTGCTTCAGTCTCGTTGCACAGGTACGGCACTTGTGTATAATGACAATAAAGACTTTCTATTCTATTCTATCTATTATCAGGAGAGAAATAACATTACAAGGATTTCCCACCAAAAATGTATTATGCCGTGTACTTTACTCTCCCAAATAAGCTACTTTAATTTAATTTAAAAACAGGTTTAGTACCCAGAATCAAACGTCATTGGTTGACCAAGGCAGGAATAATCTGACACTGTCCTGACATAATTGGTTAATTGTATAATTGTATAATTGCAATTTTCGTGGTTGTGGCTTTTGGAAGTAATCACTGTCCTGTTAATGTAGCGAAGATGGAAGTACTGTCACATTGTTATACCTCCGTCAAAGCGCTAACAAACTGTGTGACTCTGACTGCTTTATTTTTCCAATAAAGGCTCCGACCTTCACTTTCAGATTAGAAAACACTCTTATGAGTTGTTTTTAAAATGGAATTTAGCGACAAATGACCTGTATTATTGAAACACTCAATTCAACTCTAAGTGAGAAAGATAAAAACACAATTCACTGCTAACCTACTAGCCACTATAACTTGACGTATGGAAGACTTACAATGACTAAATGAAAACAAAATAAAAGGAAATAAAGTTAAATAAAACATTGTATTTCCTTTTTATGCGTATAATGTCATAACTAAATGGAAAACATAGGTTGAAAGGAAAATCAATTAGCCTTTTGCCTTTAATAAGAAAATGAAGCGTTGTGGCTTTTCCATACCACATTAACATCAAATCGGATCACAAAGAAAACACAGTGAAGAGGTGTATTATGTGTGAGTGCAACCTGCAAATAATAAATGCAAAGCACTGCGATTTGTTTTCATGAAAAGCTGCAAGGGTCGGGATGCATGATCTATTTCAAAATGAATATCGATCATACCTCGATCACGATCAGACAGTGGGTTTCTTCCATTTTGGCAGTAATGATGCAACCATCCAGTTATCAAAAGGCAAAAGGCTAATTAATTGTCTTTTTAACATGTTTTTCATTTACTTATTTTACACAGCAAATGCATACCTGAATAAAAAGGAAATACAAATGACAATGTGTATTTTATTTTACATTTGATTTGGTTTTCATTTCGGCATTGGACATATTCCATACTAGTGATCAGATTCATTGTTTCTTCCTGCTATAGAGCAAAACTTTGTTTTTCTAAAATATAAAATAAAATATAATATAAAGCATTAGCGTTAAGTGAAGGTTGGGACTTCTGCAGTGACTCCATCTGTGTGAAACAGTTTGCACAGTTCATAAAAGCATTTAAAGGAACAAAACAATGGTGCTTTCCATGGAAGACTCAAACAGAGAGGATCTTCATCTACGCATGGAAAGACTAATGCTAAACATGTAGTGAAGGGAAGCAAAGAAGAAACTTTTACATGGCCGAAATTACCCATCCTCCTTTTCTGCTATGAATATGAGTTTGACTAAATGGCAAAAACCAACAAGATAAGACATACTGTAAATATGGATTGAGTGACGGACGAGCCAGGGCAGTGGATTCATGTAAAAGCAGCTTCATTTCTTCTTCTCCCTTTCAACATTCATAAGCACATGTTCAAAACACACATCGGACACTGGATTGCTGGAAACACCACAAATTGTTTTGCTTGTTGTCTCAGCTAACACTGATGGTGATGTGATGTGATAACCGGGGACATTTTATGAAGCAAGGAACAAATGCTTGCTGCAGTGCACTCTAAAAAAAACAACAACAAAAAACTCGAACTTCAAGGTTCTTCATTAGAACAAGTGCAACACACACTGGCCTTGTCATGCCACGCCGACACGGGAAGCTAATGCGATGAAACAGCTGCTTTTTGACACTGGCGTATCCTGACGTTGATGCTGCAGGTGTGCATGCTACACATTTGAAAATTTACTTTAAAATGTACTCTAAAAATCCAAAAATGACCCCAATGCGCCATCAGATATTAAGGAAACATGCTAAGTTGATATACTATATTTTCTGATCATTTTTTTTTAATTCCTATTATTATTTCATGCATATTGGATGTATGTATATTGTATCCTAGTATTTCATCTATATTTATATTCTGTGCTGTGTGACTGATTTTGCTGCTGCAACACTGTAATTTCCCATTTTATTGGGATCAATATCTGTCTATCTATCTATCTATCTATCTATCTATCTATCTATTTATCTATCTATCTATCTATCTATCTATCTATCTATCTATCATTAGCTACTCACATTGAATTATATAGCTAGACTAACCGAGTTGGTTACTTGCAGAAACAATTGAGACCCAGCCAGTAAAGTGGTCCTGACGGGTCCTGGCTAACGCCACCATGCTAACCCTGCTAGCGGCTAACGTCATCGGAGGACCGGGCAAGTGGGAAACGGCTGTTTACAACGTGTGTTGTTTTAAGCCAAGAGAGGGGGGGCTGTAAATCGTAAGAGAGGACCGTGAATTTGCAGTGTTAAGGGATGCTAAGCCAATAAAGCGTGTATTTCAAACATGTGGAAAAGGAAGGCAAAGTAGTGTTATTTTTAGCAGTTCTTATCGTAATTCTTAACCAAGGAAGTGTGTCTGTCCTGCGTGTGGAGAAGACGGCGAGGTTATGTTTTTTTTTGTTTTTCCAGAGGATCCTACTGTAATTCTAAGCCGAAAAAGTGTGTCTAAAGGAGACCTTTACTGTCAATAACAACGACAAAGGCACCCGAACAAGCGTCCGTATTTTACGAGATGGCGAGTGAGAATGTGTTGTGTGTGTCGCCTCACTAGTGTCCTCTAGCGGCTGAAATATTGGTAACACTGGAATAAATGGACAAACTAATATTTTGCTGCTCTGTGGTGCAAGACAACGGAGTTATTAAAATCCAAAGGGTTCATCATGAATGTAAGCATGGAAATACAGTATGTGTGTAGATTACACACAGTCTACAATAGTATCTCACCTTATTGCTTACCTTACCTTATTTTATTTTATTCTTATGTATGTGTTATATATTTGTGTATGTGTTTGTTGTGTTGCTATTGGATGCCTAAAATTTCCTTGGGATGAATAAAGTATCTAACTATCTATCTATCTATCTATCTATCTATCTATCTATCTATCTATCTATCTATCTATCTATCTAATTACCATTGATCAAAATGTGTAATCTGGCCTGTGTTGCAGCCTTGCTTCTGACCTTGTTTTTGTAACACAGGGGTTGTAATGTCACTGCTTTGGCATGAGAGGCTGTAGCCAATGTAATCTCTTTGAACCTTCAAGGTGGTTTAAATAGCTGCATTGTCTGTCTATGTTTAGGAAAAAGCACAACCTGGTCAAACCACTCCAATACTTGGAGATGTGCAGCTGCTAGCATGCTGCAGCTAAATTTAGCCAGGTAGCATGTGGGTTGTGTGTTTGTTGTTTTGCTCTTCCAAAGTGTTAACACCATCTGCTCCTCCTGGGAATGCATTCTCACACTGAAATTCTTAACTCACTCTGCAGATTTATAGCTATTGGCATACTGGGCGCCAAAGACAGTAACTCCAGTGGAAAGTGAAGCTAAAATGGAACTAGATGAGTGAACTGCAAAAATATCAAACCTAACCTCGCTATTTTTAGAACAAGTGGAAAGAAATCTGCCAGATGAGTGTGAATGTACGATTTAGATAAAAAATGATGACTCTGAACTGGAGCGGGGATAATATCTCCACACACTGGAGGATCTTTATCAATGCATCAAGAAAAATACCACTTTTAGTGTGACCATGGCAACCTCTCATGTAATTATCAAAGGAGCAAATGAGAATGTCCCGTTATGTCACATTATGTCACTTTACGTCACGTTGTGTCCTCATTTTAGTAGATTAACGTGACTCATTTTTTTCAAGTTTTTTTGTTGCCTAAATTTAAATCTAAATCTAAGTTCAATCTCAATGCTAACTGCGTGTTTAAAGCAGCCCCTGTTACGTTAAATAGAACAGTCACATGATTAACATTTTCTCCGCAGTCACCAGTACGGTCCCATATTTGAAAATATATACAGTGAGGAAAATAAGTATTTGAACATCCTGCTATTTTGCAAGTTCTCCCACTTAGAAATCATGGAGGGGTCTGAAATTGTCATCGTAGGTGCATGTCCACTGTGAAAGACATAATCTAAAAAAAAACATCCAGAAATCACAATGTATGATTTTTTAACTATTTATTTGTTTGATACAGCTGCAAATAAGTATTTGAACACCTGTCTATCAGCTAGAATTCTGACCCTCAAAGACCTGTTAGTCTGCCTTCAAAATGTCCACCTCCACTCCATTTATTATCCTAAATTAGATGCACCTGTTTGAGGTCGTTAGCTGCATAAAGACACCTGTCCACCCCATACAATCAGTAAGAATCCAACTACTAACATGGCCAAGACCAAAGAGCTGTCTAAAGACACTAGAGACAAAATTGTACACCTCCACAAGGCTGGAAAGGGCTTCAGTAGCTGTATCATACAAATAAATAGATACAAAATCATAGATTGTGATTTCTGGATTTTAATTTTAGATTATGTCTCTCACAGTGGACATGCACCTACGATGACAATTTCAGACCCCTCCATGATTTCTAAGTGGGAGAACTTGCAAAATAGCAGCGTGTTCAAATACTTATTTTCCTCACTGTATGTGTTGGTCAGCTTGTCTGCTTGACAGTCCCCTCTTTTCAAGTGATATGAACAAACAGTGAAAGGTATTCTTTTAGAAAAAACAAAGTTTCCTTTTGGGGACCTGGGAGATAAATAACATCCCAGAGTCCGGTCTAGACCTGCTCTTTATGGAAAGACCTGGGAGATAAATAACATCCCAGAGTCCGGTCTAGACCTGCTCTTTATGGAAAGACCTGGGAGATAAATAACATCCCAGAGTCCGGTCTAGACCTGCTCTTTATGGAAAGACCTGGGAGATAAATAACATCCCAGAGTCCGGTCTAGACCTGCTCTTTATGGAAAGACCTGGGAGATGAATAACATCCCAGAGTCCGGTCTAGACCTGCTCTTTATGGAAAGACCTGGGAGATAAATAACATCCCAGAGTCCGGTCTAGACCTACTCTTTATGGAAAGACCTGGGAGATAAATAACATCCCAGAGTCCGGTCTAGACCTGCTCTTTATGGATAAATAACATCTTTATGGAAAGCGCAAAGAGATAACTGTTGTTGTGATTTGGCGTTCTATAAATAAAATAAAATTGAAACATCTGGGAGGCGTCTGGTGAGTCCCGTCCCTAAATGAATAGAACAGTCATACCTATTCTGTCTTTTAGGTATGAGAATGAGTTCATTTTTTTTTTTACAGTGGAAATGATTACTAATCCATCTAAAGTACCTTTTGGCTAATTTTGTGTTTTTTTTTTAAAACCATATATGATGATGCGCTTTATTAATTTGCACTGTACTGTTATCATATATTATAATAAATAAACTGAAGTGAATTGAACACAGGAGGGACGTTGCATGAAACATGAAAAACTTGAATCCTGCCTAACTGACTCGTGACTAGTTAGGGAACAGACCACCCATGAGACGTACCTTCCTCTTCCCCTTGCTGCACCACCTCCTGTGGCTCTGGCTCTGGTTCTGGTTCTGGTTCAGGCTCTACCTCTGGCTCTGCTTCTAACTGGGCCTCCGCCTCTGGGGCTACTTCTACTTCTACTACCTCCTCCTGGGCTAGGGGCACGCAGCATGCACCAAACCGCCGGGGAGAGGGAGGGTGTCGGAGAGAAGGCCGTTAATGAAGACCACAGACATGACACAAAGGGAGAGATTACTTTAGTTACAGAGAGGACGGATGGGTGAGCGATGGACAGAGTTGCTGGGGAGAGAGAGAGAACACGTGATGATGAGAGAAAGTCAGTTGACCTTTCACAGAGAAGCCATATTGAACTGTCGAGGCGGAAAACGGCCCTTAAATTCTTACAAAAAAAATGTTTTTATTTCTGTCATTATCTAAAAAAATTCTAATTTGTTCTAATAACTTTGTCGTATAAAAAAACTAACAAAACACATAATATTTATAACTAATAAGCATTTATACTGTATATAATGAGCAAAAAAATAACGTCTAGAGGCACATTTCCAAAAAGTGAACGGCTTCTGCAACCAAAACCAATTCTTCAGAAGCAAATAAAATTTATAATAACTATAATTTATTATAATTTATAATAACTTTTACTCAACAAATAAGTAGTAATGTAGGCCTAATAGACTAAAAGTAGCCTCACCTTTACTAGCAGGAACATCAAAGTGATCATTAATGCATCAATAATTATAATCCAATATTATAATAAACATTACTCTAAATCGCGCCATTCTACAAAATAAGTATTTTTATTTTTGGTACTTTAAGCACATTTTGATGCTCATACTTTTACATTGTAAATGCATTACTTTTACTTAACAGAGTATTTCTTTTTTGCCTAATTGATAGGACAGCTGCATACAGGAAACATGGGGCGCATGCTCTACCAGCTGAGCTACCAGGGCGTCCCTTAACAAAAGTAGTTCTGCACTGTGGTAATACAACTTTTTTTTTAAATCAGAGTACTTCTTCCATCACTGGTTACAAGCTAGTGGAACAGCATCTAGGCTCTAGACTAAGCTATAGGTCTTCTGAGGGACTGCCAATGTGATTTCTAATGTCCATTGTGAGCTTTCCGCCTCCACTGTTAGAAATATGGCCGCTGTGTGAATGAGGTCAATGACAGCTGCATTGATGTGACATCAACCGATGACTACGTCAACATGTCACATGCCGAGAAAACAAATGCAGCGAGTGTGGAAGCTCACTCCCATTTTTTTCTCAACCGTGTGATTCACTCAGTCAGAAAAGGTCACCCTTAACTTGGTCGTGTTTGACTGACGGCTGTGTGTTAGTCACCTGCCAGAAAATAAACATCTACGCATCCTTCATTGTTTGGACAATGAGATATTTTACGAGGACAAAAAATATTGTCCCCTTAAAAGAAATGCATTTGAATTTTAATGTGAAAAATCCACAAAGCTATTTTTAATGCAACCGAGAATAAATAAAGAAACAAAGCAGATCTGAGATCCTGACCTGTTTATCTTTTAAAACCAAAGGGGGTTTGTACAGTTCCCCTTTCCTCAGGAAATCCTGCTATGACTCACGTTGAATCTGTGCAGATGTTAGTACGCACATCTTGTTTAAAGAGCAGGTGTCAGCATCAAACTCTACAAATTAAAGGTGAAATCAGGCAGCCGACAGATTAGTGCAGTGGAGAACAGATTGGGAATATGAATTCGATTCAGTCGTCTTTACCTTCCTCGTCTTCAGGCATGAGGTGGGACAACAGAGACAAACAGAACATGGTGTCATGTCCTTGATATAAATTACAATTCTTTTTTTAAATTCCTCTGCAAATATGTGACATACATTTCCAAATGCATTCAAAATATATAGTAAACAACTAATTAATATATATACTGTATATACTGTATATCCCTTGTATTGTCTTCACTTTCTGGACCCTCTCGTGTCCCTCGGGTCAAACTGACCCGGGACTTATTTGGGGTTTTAAAAACAATTCTGAAATAAAATTTTACTTCATAATCTATTAACAAATATTGTCTTTATCTCAATTTCCAACAGCTGAGATAACATCTATGTTTAGGGAATGCATCAGTCTCTACTAGCACACAATTAAACATGGAAGTGGGGTTCGTTTTTTGTCATAAGGTTATAATTCATGTTAAAAATCCACTATGGAAACAACATAAGTGTCATATCCAGAATAATGTTCTGAGTCAGGAATACATGTTTATCACAGGAAATAAGGTAAGGACGCTGATTTTCAGGTAGAAAAAAGTGAACTTTTGTACAACTTTTCTTCTTGTAAAAATTTGAAATGGTTTTATTTGACCCAAATACCATACAAGGGTTAAATATATATATATATATATATATATATATATATATATATTTGCAGTGCATTGGAGGCATATTTCTAATCATATTGTAGTCTTATGATAGAATGATCTAAGTCTGTGTGGACACAAAACCTATTAAAGTCAGTAAAAAAAACTTGAAATACAAATCGTAAGAAATTCTGTTAATTGGATTTAAAGCATTTTATTTTACTAATTTGAATACAGCCATAAGTCATACAGCTTGCTTATTGGGTCCTTATGAATAATAAAAGAAAATGATTGGTTGTCACTTACCCTCTACATGATCCCTGAAATATTAAAGACAAGACAGTCACAAATCAACCGAACGTGACAACTCCTCTACAGAAACATAATGACATCAGACAGCCGTGTGTGTGTGTGCGTGTGTGCGTGTGTGTGTGCGTGTGTGTGTTATTAACTTACAGTTCCTCGGTGTCGGACATGGTGACAGCAGACTTCCCACCTGGGGGAGAAGACAAAGAGCCCAATGAGCTGACAGGAAGAGACTGTGCTGATATGAAAGGTTAAGAGTTTGAGTCCTGCTGCAGACATGTCAAACCTCTCCAGCATACTCTTTCTTCTTATTAGACTGGAAACCTTTTCATGAAAGGTGTATCCGAAAACCCAAATACACATATTGGCTTTCATGTTAGAAAAGTTACATGAGATGAATGATATCTGCAAGAGAGAGTCTCTCACTGTTGGCAAGAAAGCAGTGTACAGTATCTCGTGCAATTCTCACTATTCCTTTTACCCTCGTGTTGTCATCCTGTCAAAATTGAAAATCAACCCTTTTTTTTTTCTTTTTCTTGCGTTTTTGTTTTTGATGCTTTTTTTAATGTTCAACACTACGTAACACTAAGTTTAGTTTTACAGTTATTTTTGGATTTATGGTCAATTAACCTCATTTTTAGTAATTATACTTAATTTTTGAGTTAGAAAAGCAGAAATTAGGAATTATTTAGACTAAAATTAAAGGAAAGTGTGTTAAGTGAAGTTGAAGTAATAATAATAATAGTGATAACACAAAGTAATAATTCAATCTGCACAGCTCTATAAAGAAGGAAATATCTCTCCAATACCATTCTCCCGTTACAAACCTTGTCTCTATCTCTTCTGGAATATGTCAACTTTTACTCAATACTATTTCAAAAACACTTCCATTTGTTTTACAATGCTATAAAATTGAATAAGAAGCCCAAAATTAATGAAAGTAGAGATTTGTACTTGCCAAAGAGCGTTGGGTGGAATCAATCATGTTATTTTGGGGAATTAAAAAGAACACTGATATAGGACAGGTCAATTTGACCCCAGGACAACAGGAGTGATAAATAAAGTAAAGTACCAGGACCTCATGGATCCCAAGTCTAATTTTGGGTCGACAAATCTTAACAGGATCGCTTAAAACTCATTGTGTGCACCGCTAAAGCTAAAGAGTTGACGTTTCAACAGTTTGTGTTCCTCTTACTATTTATGGACGCGTTTTGTTCCCACCCGCATCTCTTGAAAATAACTCAAACTTGCTTGTATATCATAAGGAAACATACTTCTGAGACGTTGCTCCAGCAATGGTGGAATGTAGCTATACATTTGCTCAAGTACAATATTTATTATAATTTAATTCCACCTGCATCTCAGAGGGAAATATTGTACTTTTTAACTCCACTACGTTTACAGGTCTTTTATGAGTGTTAATAATACAGGTATATGGTCTAAACTATTGAATGTGTCCCTACTGAAGCATTTTCACACTACTTAAACACCTCGTCCACAACTGTTGACTCGGCTGGTTTTGTTGTACTGCACATTGCTGCTTCAATCTAATTGGTAGTAGCACCTAGGTAAGGATTACTAGCCAGTCAGGAGCAGAGTATGAGGCCCTGACAGTACCTAGGTAAGGACTACTAGCCAGTCAGGAGCAGAGTATGAGGCCCTGACAGTACCTAGGTAAGGACTACTAGCCAGTCAGGAGCAGAGTATGAGGGTCCTGACAGTACCTAGGTAAGGACTACTAGCCAGTCAGAAGCAGAGTATGAGGGCCCTGACAGTACCTAGGTAAGGACTACTAGCCAGTCAGAAGCAGAGTATGAGGGCCCTGACAGTACCTAGGTAAGGACTACTAGCCAGTCAGAAGCAGAATATGAGGACCCTGACAGTACCTAGGTAAGGACTACTAGCCAGTCAGAAGCAGAGTATGAGGGCCCTGACAGTACCTAGGTAAGGACTACTAGCCAGTCAGAAGCAGAGTATGAGGGCCCTGACAGTACCTAGGTAAGGACTACTAGCCAGTCAGGAGCAGAGTATGAGGGCCCTGACAGTACCTAGGTAAGGACTACTAGCCAGTCAGGAGCAGAGTATGAGGGCCCTGACAGTACCTAGGTAAGGACTACTAGCCAGTCAGAAGCGGAGTAGGAGGGCCCTGACAGTACCTAGGTAAGGACTACTAGCCAGTCAGAAGCAGAGTATGAGGGCCCTGACAGTACCTAGGTAAGGACTACTAGCCAGTCAGAAGCAGAGTATCAGGGTCCTGACAGTACCTAGGTAAGGACTACTAGCCAGTCAGAAGCAGAGTATGAGGGCCCTGACAGTACCTAGGTAAGGACTACTAGCCAGTCAGAAGCAGAGTATGAGGGCCCTGACAGTACCTAGGTAAGGACTACTAGCCAGTCAGAAGCAGAGTATGAGGGCCCTGACAGTACCTAGGTAAGGACTACTAGCCAGTCAGAAGCAGAATATGAGGACCCTGACAGTACCTAGGTAAGGACTACTAGCCAGTCAGAAGCAGAGTATGAGGGCCCTGACAGTACCTAGGTAAGGACTACTAGCCAGTCAGAAGCAGAGTATGAGGGCCCTGACAGTACCTAGGTAAGGACTACTAGCCAGTCAGAAGCAGAGTATGAGGGCCCTGACAGTACCTAGGTAAGGACTACTAGCCAGTCAGAAGCAGAGTATGAGGGCCCTGACAGTACCTAGGTAAGGACTACTAGCCAGTCAGAAGCAGAGTATGAGGGCCCTGACAGTACCTAGGTAAGGACTACTAGCCAGTCAGGAGCAGAGTATGAGGGCCCTGACAGTACCTAGGTAAGGACTACTAGCCAGTCAGAAGCGGAGTAGGAGGGCCCTGACAGTACCTAGGTAAGGACTACTAGCCAGTCAGAAGCAGAGTATGAGGGCCCTGACAGTACCTAGGTAAGGACTACTAGCCAGTCAGAAGCAGAGTATGAGGGTCCTGACAGTACCTAGGTAAGGACTACTAGCCAGTCAGAAGCAGAGTATGAGGGCCCTGACAGTACCTAGGTAAGGACTACTAGCCAGTCAGAAGCAGAGTATGAGGGCCCTGACAGTACCTAGGTAAGGACTACTAGCCAGTCAGAAGCAGAGTATGAGGGTCCTGACAGTACCTAGGTAAGGACTACTAGCCAGTCAGAAGCAGAGTATGAGGGCCCTGACAGTACCTAGGTAAGGACTACTAGCCAGTCAGAAGCAGAGTATGAGGGCCCTGACAGTACCTAGGTAAGGACTACTAGCCAGTCAGAAGCAGAGTATGAGGGTCCTGACAGTACCTAGGTAAGGACTACTAGCCAGTCAGGATCAGAGTATGAGGGCCCTGACAGTACCTAGGTAAGGACTACTAGCCAGTCAGAAGCAGAGTATGAGGGCCCTGACAGTACCTAGGTAAGGACTACTAGCCAGTCAGAAGCAGAGTATGAGGGCCCTGACAGTACCTAGGTAAGGACTACTAGCCAGTCAGAAGCAGAGTATGAGGGCCCTGACAGTACCTAGGTAAGGACTACTAGCCAGTCAGAAGCAGAGTATGAAGGTGTTCAACGCTAGCAGCTAGGTGAGAATTGTAACGTGTGTTACAAAGTGACGCACGTTTGTCTCTGAAGTAAAGGCTGGACAACAATTAAGCAGTTTGGAGCAGATTGTGAACTGTGTTTTCCTAACAGTTATACCCTAAT
Source organism: Etheostoma nigrum (assembly GCA_029931835.1). Taxonomy (NCBI): domain Eukaryota; kingdom Metazoa; phylum Chordata; class Actinopteri; order Perciformes; family Percidae; genus Etheostoma; species Etheostoma nigrum. The sequence goes on from CM057237.1 coordinate 36,541,225, forward strand.
TAAAGCCAAAACTCCTAGATTATGCTGTAATTAGTATATATATAAGATATAATGAGCCTTACTTTCTATGTTTGACCAAAATAACTTCTAACCTGTATTATCCGCAGACGTCACTGTTAACTCTCTCTTTGCTCCAAGGAACTAAATACTACTGTATCCGATCACAGAGGCCAAAGTAGAGGCAAGATGGGCAGAATACTTCAGCGAGGTCCTAAACAGACAACCACCAACGGCAGGGGAACCAAAATACTGCCCTCGATGTACATTGTACTGCTCTCAAGAAGAGGAAACCATCTCTGCCATCAGGACAACCTGAACGCAGAGCTGTTCACGGTACATCCAGCGATCGAGCTATATCTATCAGCATTCCACACAAGGAGCATCAGAAAATTCCTTCCTCCTAGCATCTTCTGGCTAGTGTTGCACGATTATGGCCAAAATGATAATCACAATTATTTTGATCAATATTGTGATCACGATTATTCTCACGATTATTTGTTGATTTTAACCAAAACTCATTTTATTGTCACATAGGCTCAGAGCGACGGCTGACTCATTATGAACGGGTCCAGCACGGGTCGAACGGCGGATACACACGTCAAAATGTCTGTATCGTCACTGCGCTGAATTTTTATGAATATTCTGGCCATGGGTCACATCTCTGGCCCAGGTCCAGGTCCAGGTCCAGGTCCAGCAGCTCCGTCTCACACGCTGTTACTCTACCAACTGAAGTTAGTTGCATTCAATAACTTCTTCTGTGTTAGTTACCAGCAGAAATCCTGGTACAAATACAAGTTTGCCTCTCATATTTAACAATATACAGCTGTGTTAATAACTGTAGACAAATGTCATAAGTGTGGACTGGCAATGTGTGGCCGGGCAGCGCGGAGAGTAAGAGGAGAGAGAGTAAGAGGAGAGAGAGTAAGAGGAGAGAGAGTAAGAGGAGAGAGAGTAAGAGGAGAGAGAGTAGAGGAGAGAGAGTAAGAGGAGAGTAGAGGAGAGAGAGTAAGAGGAGAGAGAGTAAGAGGAGAGAGAGTAGAGGAGAGAGAGTAAGAGGAGAGTAGAGGAGAGAGAGTAAGAGGAGAGAGAGTAAGAGGAGAGAGAGTAGAGGAGAGAGAGTAAGAGGAGAGAGAGTAAGAGGAGAGAGAGTAGAGGAGAGAGAGTAAGAGGAGAGAGAGTAGAGGAAAGAGAGTAAGAGGAGAGAGAGTAGAGGAGAGAGAGTAAGAGGAGAGAGAGTAGAGGAGAGAGTAAGAGGAGAGAGAGTAAGAGGAGAGAGAGTAAGAGGAGAGAGAGTAAGAGGAGAGAGAGTAAGAGGAGAGAGAGTAGAGGAGAGAGAGTAAGAGGAGAGAGAGTAGAGGAGAGAGAGTAAGAGGAGAGAGAGTAGAGGAAAGAGAGTAAGAGGAGAGAGAGTAGAGGAGAGAGAGTAAGAGGAGAGAGAGTAAGAGGAGAGAGAGTAGAGGAGAGAGAGTAGAGGAGAGAGAGTAAGAGGAGAGAGAGTAAGAGGAGAGAGAGTAAGAGGAGAGAGAGTAGAGGAGAGAGAGTAAGAGGAGAGAGAGTAAGAGGAGAGAGAGTAAGAGGAGAGAGAGTAAGAGGAGAGAGAGTAAAGGAGAGAGTTAGAGGAGAGAGAGTAAGAGGAGAGAGAGTAAGAGGAGAGAGAGTAAGAGGAGAGAGAGTAGAGGAGAGATCCAACACAGGCACGGCTTTACAGACGAAATGGGTCATGTAACGCAAAATTAAACCATATCGATGTAAACAACATTGCAGCGGATGCGAGGACATTATGTGCACCGGTGCGTCCTAGAGGAAAAATGTTACTCGCGCTCGAGCACTGTAAGCTAACAGACACTAACTAGCACCGACTAGCACTGGTCACTACTGTTGTCTGAATAACACAGACGGGACAAAATGTTGTGTTTACTGGTAAACTGGTAAACCTTTAGACCGACGAATAACCGACTGCTATCTGTTGAGTTGTCCTCCCGTTACTCTGTCCTCTGTGACTGTCTACATCTAGAAACTAAGCTGCACGATGCAGGGATCATCTCCGACTGGCACATGAGCAGACAGGGGTTAACGGAGCGGTAGATGCGCTATGCAAAAAAACCCGGAGCGTTCTATGAAATGACGCATTAAAAAAAAATTGCTCGATCACGCAAATTTGATCTTGGGAAGTCAAAATCGTGATCGTGACTAAAATTTGATTAATTGTGCAGCCCTATTTCTGACCTAAAACCATCTCCAACCAACAACTACTTACTCGGCCCAATTAAGAAAGCAGAGACACTATGACCATGAGAGGCCGGTGGAGATGGACTGGATACAGAACTGCCCTCTATGGACACCGAGGAGGATAGAAGAAAAGACCCAAGGAGATCTGCCATTGAACATACATCTACCGCTCCGTTAACCCCTGTCTGCTCATGTGCCAGTCAGTTGTTCCCTGCATCGTGCAGCTTAGATCTGGAAGCCCTACACTTTAGAAAATAACTGTACAATTCTTGCATGATTCTTACAGTGTTAAACACATATTCCTGTTGTGTTTCATGCTTGTTTTTCTATAACACATGTTTGTTCTGTGTGAACAGGTTTTAGATTGTGGTTATTTTTAATGTGGTAGTTACTGAGTTTGGTATGTGGGCGTGGATAAGTGTATTGCATATGGATGTGTGTGTACATACATTCCTTTACTGGACTGTCTGTGATGTAATGGGTTTGCATTGTGTGTCTATTGTGGACCTCGGGAAGAGTAGCTGACTGCTACGGCCTCAACTAATAGGGGTCCTTTTAATAAATGAACTAACTTTTGGGCACCATCCAAAGGTTCACCCTAAACAGAGAGAAATGGAAATCCTTTTGTTGATGTCTTACATGCCAGTAGGCATACAGGGCAATAAGTAAGGAAGTCTTTAGTCAAAAGTAGTTCAAATGAAATCTATTGATATTACCCATGCTGTGTATAAATCACCCCCTTGCTCAGGTATTCACCACTCCATATATATACCGGTGCATCCCTTAGGTTGACTTATGGAGCTTTAGCTTTAGACATACTTAAATATAATGTTTGCTATCAAACAAAATATTCTCAAAGGCGATCCGAATTAGGAAGGGTTGTCGCCAGGGATGCCCTCTCTCTCCCTTACTATTTACACTAGCAATCGAACCCTTGGCGTCAGCTATTCGTCTCCATCCACGAATCTCTGGGATCATGGTGGGACCCACAGAGCACAGAATTTCTCTATTTGCTGACGATGTTATTTTATATCTAACGGATCTGGAAAATTCAATCCCGGCGGTGATGGAAGTGATCCAGGAATTTGGGAGAATCTCAGGCTACAAAGTAAATAATACAAAATCCTCTATTATGGTATTAAATGTTGGTGACAGGATTAACCCCATTAATGAGATTAAGCAATTTAAAGTAGTGGAACATTTTGTATATTTGGGTGTTCAGATTTTCCCAGAACTACAACAGGTGATCAAATCCAATTACGAACTCATAATGAAAACAATAGCTGCGTCAATCGACAGCTGGGCATCTCTACCTATTTCTATACTGGGAAGAGTTAATGTCCTGAAAATGAATATACTTCCAAAGCTATTGTACCTTTTCCAAAGCATTCCTCTGCCGCCCCCTCCTGAATTATTCAACTGGTTGAAAAAAATCATCTTAGGTTTTGTGTGGAATAACGGAAGATCAAGGCTTCGCCTATCGTTGCTTTATTTACCATTTGATAGAGGGGGGTTAAAGTGCCCCAACTTTAAACTTTACTACTGGGCCACTCAATTAAGGACTATTATGTTCTATTTTACAGATAAAGATAAGCCCCACTGGGTAGAAATGGAGTCTCACAATCTAAGTTTAGCTCTCCCACTGTTCATGTACTCTGACACATCGAAGAAGATACAGAAACACATTACTAATCCCATCCTGAAGAACATGATAAAAATTTGGCAGGATGTTAGTAAATACCTCGGGGTGACAAACGATATATCCCAATTTAGCCCTATATGGGGTAATCAGTTATTTGCTCCAGGTAGAGCTGATGGAACCTTTAAACTATGGGCACTGCAAGGCTTAAAAAGTATCGGTGACCTTTACTCATCAAACTCTGATATATTTCTGTCATTTCGAGAGCTACAAACCAAATTTAAGCTGGATAAAAAGCATTATTTCAAATTTCTCCAGATAAGAAGCTTTGTTAAAGCAAATCACAACAGTCTTAATAAGCCCCCTCTTACAATACTCAAAAAGTTAATGATTCGGAATGAATCAAGGGAAGGCATCATTTCAGATTTTTATAATGCGCTGATCTCTAACTCACTAGAGAACTCAAATAGTAAGCTTATAAACTGGAATTTGGACCTATCAGCAAACATCAGTGAACAGGACTGGGAAAGGGCCTGCACTAAAGCTCATACAATATCCATAAATAGCCGCTTTAGAATTCTACAATATAAATGGCTAATGCGTATATATGTTACGCCTGTACAATTAAATAAATACAATGATAACACCCCAGATTTCTGTGTAAAATGTAGGTCTAAAGGGACTTTAATACATTGCATGTGGGAATGCAAACACATCAAAGCATTTTGGACAGAGGTGAAAGATACAATTGAAAAAATTATTTTAAAAGAAGTTTCACTGGATCCTAAATTGTTCCTGTTAGCCCTATACTCTGGAGAACAAGACTTTAGTAAATCAGAACGTACTTTTATAGATATAAGCTCGTTAGCAGCAAAAAAATGTATTGCTTTGGCCTGGAAAAATGTCAGTAGGCCTAGTGCCACACAATGGTTTAAACAAATGTTGTCTAACTTGCCACTAGAAAGAATAACATATATTAAGAAATCCAAACGGTACCTTTTCGAAAGGATTTGGGGACCTTTTATTAATTTTGTTAAAGATGTAGACCTGACGGAGGATTTGTTTGAGTGCTGTCAAGCGTGGCCGTCAAGAGTAAGCTTCTTTGCGCTCTGTCTCTGAAGTGCATACAATTCAGAATTCAGACAGTGAAATTACATGGCTAAAGGTACAATGCACTATATAGTAAATAGGGAAGGATGCTCCAGAGTTTTAATAGGTAATTTGTTTCCAAATTAAATTTCATTTTCATTCTCTTCCATTGTATTTGAGATGAGGCAGAAATCTCAACACTTGAAAATGAACCAACCCTAACACTAATTCACTTTGAGTATACATAGTAAATGTATTTCACAACAGGCAATCCACCAAAACGTGCTTGATTTGCGTTGAACTATGACGTCTTTCACAGGTTATAAAGCAATGCCATACTTCAGTCCTTTATACGGGAAACATGCCTCTTATCTGCTCAAGGTCTTGCTGACTCCAAGTCCAAAGCGGGATGAGGAGCAGCTCTGTTGGAGACCTTGTGGGAGGATTTGCGCTCACTGTATATTCTATATATCATATTTGATATATTTAAAGTGTCTTTGGATGACTCTTTCACACTTAGCAGTGAGCACAGCTGCAGAAGACTCGGAGGATTAGTTCTGGATCATATTTCTACCCATCAGCTGAGGAACGGCGTCGAAATAGCGCCTTAATCCCTCGGCTCGATCCGGCGGGAGGATCCCCGGCACTCAAACAGCCAATCAGCATCCGCCTCCAACAAACGAGCTCTTTGATCGACTTACAGCTGACAGCGAGTTCACCTCTGTGTGTCCAGTGTTCACTCAGTACATACCGACAATTCAGCACTCTGTATATGTGGTGGATGGTCACTTCACTTGTTCAGTATGAGAACACTGAATGCTGCAAAGTGTTTCTGAGTATTTCCAATGCTAAAACTCGGCGCTGAAACTTAAAGCACATGAAACAGGTGGGACCGCATCCTGAGCCAATCAAGAGCAGATTTAGATTGAAATGCCAAAATGAGACGGATTTACAGGCTGATGAATCAGTCGGGTGGTGAGGGATGTGTATTTTGCTTCTGACAGCAAACAGACGCTATGCCTCGTCACCATCTCAAAACCTCACATCTCTAACACGACGGCCTGGTTTTTCAGGTCGACCATGATGGCTACGTGGGGGTTTAAAGTTCAACTTTAAAGTTCAACATACCGACAAGAGGTTAAAGGAGGAGAATCTCTCAGTTTCTGTAATACATGGTCGTGTAAAATGAAAAATTCTAACAAAGAGAAAAAACATGATTTTGAAGAAAAAGCGGAAGTTGAACCAAATATTCTGACAATTGGGCATCTGCTCATGTAAAACCAATTGTGTAAATTGGGGGCAGAATCAAATTTAAAAGAAAAAAAATATGCAGAGGGAGACAAAGACAATATATTTAACCAATAAAATGTAATAAATAACAGAAATAAAGATTTTCTGAGGCATAATTACACAGATAAACACTACGCGTAGTTGGTATTTTGGTGGTGTGTATTTCGACTATCTCTCCAAACTAAAAGCACGCTATCCACAGGAATGACATTCATATTGGACAGTTCTGCTGGTTTACATCCAAACCTCAATGTCAGTGTGGCAATAGGCCATTTGAAAGTGAATGTACGTGTTACCGGACTTAACATATTAAATTTAACACGGCTGTGTGCAGGTTAATCCTCAGACATCAATTTGAAGAGATGGTTTACAAAATAAAAAAATAAAATACCAGAATCTGTTTATAGCTACAATTCACAGCTTCACAGCTGAACACCTAAACGTCACATAAAGTCAACGTGCAAACTGCTCTGATTTCATTGAACCTTTGGCGGTATATTACCACACTTTACACACCTTTGGTTACTTAAATACCCTCATCTATTTCCCTCCTTAGAGTACTTAAGCTTAACTCCATCATTGCAAATGATGATCTACGCCCTGAAAAAGGTACATACAATAAAACACATTATTCAATTACATAAAGTGACATTTTTATGAACTTGTTTTAAGAATCAATCTGGTCCCAGGAAACTGGACTCCAGCTCTCCGGCCAGACTCTTAACCACCCCCAACATAAATTACACGTTCGACATGCAGCAGAACATGTCTTCACCTATTTCAACCTTCCCTTCTGGGGTTTCAGCCTGCAGCGTGTGAGGACGGATGAGGAACTGAGTGTCTTTTCTCCTGCTGCACACAAAAGCAGCAATAAAAACATAATCTACTAAACTAGATTTTGGCCAAAAAAGGAGAAACAAATCAGAAGAAAACATGTGGTTTAGGAGTGAGAAGGGATTTCAGGGCCACTGCCTGTCAGTGTTTGTCTTACCTCCGAGAGGAAGAGAAGCTCCTCGGACGATGAAGATGAAGGTCTGTAAGAAGCTGCAGGCGCCGCTCAGAGAATAAGTCCTTGTGTTCTAGTGATACTTGAGCTCATCCGGCCCTTATTGGCTGTGGATGGAAAGTGAGGTGTATGTGTGTGTGTGTGTGTGTGTGTAGTGTATATGTTTGGAAAAGATGGGGAGAGAAAGAGGGGGCTGGCATGACCCTGGAGAACGAGATGGGTGAAATACTGGGGGTGGAGGAGGAGGGCTCAGGTTTTGGAAAGGAGCAGCTGAGAAGCTTCTGATGCTAAATTTACAGTGATAGAAGGCTGAAGGGGGGGGGGGGTGTTACACATCGGCTTGGCATCCAGACAATGGTGGTTAACTCTGTGTGTGTGTCTGTGTGTGTGTGTGAGTCAATCAATCAGTCTGTACAGAGTAACACAATAGTAGAATAATAATAGAACTGGACTGAAAACAGAATGCTCGCTATCAGTCGTGATTTCTGGAGCAATTAATTACACAGTAACGTGTTTAATCAGGTAAACTCACACACACACAAACATATATTAGGGATGCACCGATAAGGACATTTTACCGTTAACATTGCCGTTCTGGCTGATAGACCATATTTACCGATGCCGATGTGTATAAAAAAAAACTCCGTGTTTCTCAGCGACAGCCCAGAAACCTGACTGATCTAGAGAAGATCTGTGTGGAGGAGTGGGCCAAAATCCCTTCTGCAGTGTGTCAAACCTGGTGAAGAACTACAGGAAACGTTTGACCTCTGGAACTGCAAACAAAGGCTACTGTACCAAATATTAACATTGATTTTCTCAGGTGTTCAAATACTTATTTGCAGCTGTATCATACAAATAAATAGTTAAAAAATCATACATTGTGATTTCTGGATATTGTTTTTTTAGATTATGTCTCTCACAGTGGACATGCACCTACGAGGACAATTTCAGACCCCTCCATGATTTCTAAGTGGGAGAACTTCCAAAATAGCAGGGTGTTCAAATACTTATTTTCCTCACTGTATATTAGAGAGAGAGAGAGATGTCTTGCAATTATTACGTTTTTATTTCTTTCCAGAAGTCATTATCATATTTTTTTTGCAGCTTCCATGCCAGTGAATCTGACCTCATAGTGTTTTCATTTCTTTTAATATAGCGAAGTGTATATTTAAATCTAGCATTAGTGCATTTCTTATTTCCAAACAGGGGGCCACGCCTGCTTTTGCCTGACTCAGTTTATGTTTTTTAAATTATTTCGGGCCTCTGCATGTAGCTCTTCTACATAATCCTTCTAACCTGGCTTAGCATTGCACACTTTACCCTATATACTAGAGGCTCAGTCAGCCTAAATGTCCAAAACATCATCTTTAAATGAAATGAATAACTTTGGGACTTTGCACTCTGGTAACATATACAAACATATGCGTACTACATTTTTTTATTTGAATCAGTTTAAAAGTCATAATTAGCACACCTTGATGGAGATATTAAGAAATAGAAAGCAAAGATTAGAGTCTGACAGACAAGGTGCGTACAGCTGTTTCTGTTTCTAACAGATCTCAGTCCGATTAAGCACAGTCGGGTGTTGCTGGTGGTGTCTGTGCAACTCCCAGGAAGCCACAAGATGGGGCTCCAACGCCACAATAACAAGTGTGGTGACTACTTTAACCCTCATGTTCCACGCCCACGCCACATCCATCCTCGGAAACATCATCTCGAAGGGACAAGTCAAGATGGACCAGGAGAAGGATAGAAGGTCCTGGACTGGCACTAGGTCGTTACAAGATTGCATCTCCAAAGGTTCCTGGGGTTTGCAATTATCTATCGATGGTTCATCCGTGATTACAGCCGGGTGGACGCACCATTATCTGCCCTGATGTCAAGCGCCAGATCATTCGGCTTGAATCCTGAGGCAACAAAGCTTTCAAGGAGTTGAAGAACAGGTTCATCCTCACTCAGCCTGACATCTCCCATTAGTTTGTAATGGAAGTGGACGCTTCTGACGTGGGAGTTGGCGTCATCCTGTCCCAGCAAAGCTCCGCTGATGTTAAGCTTCATCCATGTGACTTCTTTGACAAATGCAATTTCTGTTTAGCCATTTGTCCAGCATCATAAAGCCTTTGCCTGAAACCATTCATCAAGTTCTGTAGAGTGTCACTCGACATCCACTGATCACGCACGACCGGCAAGTGACCATGAACTGTGCGGGCAGACAGCTCAGTGGGACTAAACCCTGTAATGTTTTAGGGATCCCAAACACAGATATGAACTGGCTGAGGGCCAGATTGAGAAGATGTCTGGAAGTCTGGGGACACTAGTTGTTGCACTATGACCATTCATTGCACTTTATTATGTTATTCTATGCTCTATTGCACATGTTTTGTATGTCTTGTTATGACATTTTGATATTTTAATAGAGAAGTTCATGTTTCAAGTTAAAGTACACGGAACTTTAGAAAATCTTTTTATTACCGTGGTATCGAGAATCGTGTTATTGTACCGACTACTGGATTCTTGGTATCATAACACCCCTATTGCTTACGGTCCTAGCCTCATCACTGTCATAACCATGTTGTTAAATCACCCCCTCTAGTGTATTATTGCTTAAAGTAGGCTAACCTTGATCAGAAAATGTCAGTAATTAACTGACATCCCTATAACATGAGTATATAGATCACTGACAAATAGGAAAAGAAGCAGGAAACATCAACATGTTTTCTGATGCTTAATATTTAATGCAGTAAATGTAAAAGCTTGCAGAGGTTCCAGTTGAAGCAGACTGGTCCAACTGCTGCTCTTCAGGTTCGCTCTGAACTAGTAGTTCACTGCACACACGTAGGGCCTCTTCTCTTTACAGCCCACATCGTTCCAGATTCCCCAGTCTGAAAGAAACATGTTAATCAGTGTCAGTATTGGTTTGTTGGAACTCTCAATCACACAACGAAATAGATTAATCATATTCCATGAGTAGAAATGATCGTATGCAGTTAAAAATGAGTGTCTTGTTCTTCCTTCGTATCCCTCTTCTTTGATCGGTTTGTTGTGCTGCTTTATTAAATATACTCCTTTGTCATACTGTGCCGCTCTTATCTTAAAGGTAAAATTAATAAATAAGGTAATTCATTTCTTATAACCTACTACGTCTCCTCCTAAACCATTTATTTACTTACCCAAATAGTTCATCTCAATGCAGTGCTCGCTGTTCTTATAATTGTCAGGCTGGCCACCACCCCATTTACTGTAGTCAAACTTAGTTTCATCGGTCCACATCCACACACGATTAGTCTAAAAAGACAAACAGAAAACAGATGATTGCCTGAGGTAGACTACTTGGCCAAATGGCCAATCATCATCAGATTAACTTTCCACTCTGTCACCAATTACCTGCTTCCAACTACCAACGTTTATTTGTTGGCTGACAGGTTTGAACTGCACATTTTCTCAACTATTAAAGGTAGGATATTTTTTTCTAATGAAAGAATGCATATCTTATCTTTCTGATTTTACATTTATTAAAGGGAAGACTGAGATGTACTATATGTTTAAACACAGGGCTTTCAACCGGGGGGGCCGTGTTTGTGTCCAAGAGAAGTTAAGACTTTAATCCTGGAGTGGGTATTTATGACCTCACAGAGCTCTGTACCCGGTTCAGAATCTTATTTTCTCAGCTACATTCAACTGTATGACCGCTACACTTAACTATCACGTCCCCAATCTTTATGGAGGCAGCAGGTGACTCGACACACAGATCTAGAGCCGGAAACACCTGCAGGAAGCGATTGGAAGAGAGAGACGAGAGAGCACAAGACTACGGGGGCGAGAGAGCTCAAGACTCCAGAAAAAGGAAGAAGTCGAGTTAGTAACATGCATTAATGGGATGAGGTTGCATACAGATGGAGAGAAGGAGGGAGAGGTGCTCTGTGGTACAGTATATCATATGAAGTGTTGTGCATAAGTTTGTGCAATATCATAACACCTGTTGTATTGGGCAGTGGTGACCTAGTGATTAAAGAAGCTTGGGACCGGGAGGTCGCGGTTCACTCCCCAGACAGACAGGAAAAAATCTGGGTGGGGAAACTTAAAGAGCTTGCCCCTCCCTCATTACCACAACTGAGATGCCCTTGAGCAAGGCCCTAAACCTCAACCGCTCCAGTGGAGCTGATCAGTGGTCAGTAGATCAGACTGTGGTTGGACCGGCAGCTTCCAGGTATCAATGTAGAACTGTGGGAATGTGACTTCGTTGTAAATGAGGATATGTTCTCAATTGACCTACCTGGGTAAATAAAGGTTAAATAAATGAATAAATTATAGGGCTTCATGAACAGAAACAGTCGCTGATTACCGTTGAATAGGCACCGATCCAGTAGTGAACTTTTTTGGTATTGGCTCTGTACATGGCACATTGCACTTGATTCAGCTCATTGTCATTGTGGATCGATACCAGATGGCCAGTTAGAATGTCTTGACAGGTCAACTGAAATGAACACAAATCAGGAGAATTAGTTTTCACTGATAATTCATCATTTGTCATGTTAATTCTCTTATTCAGTGTGCCGATGTGCAATCGGCACAATGACTATTATTGCCCATACTTATTATTCAGTGTGCCGATGTGCAATCGGCACAATGACTATTATTGCCCATACTTATTTCTTATTCTCCATCTTCCGCCAAATTTCGTCCCACTACTAGTCCCAAAGCGTTGCCAACACGCGCACCACATTACACCGAAATGTGGGTATCGATCGGGAATGGTGTGCTATGACTTTTCAACCAGATTTGCCGCGTGGTTTTACCGAAATCGGCAAAAAAGCGGCAAAATTTTCTCATTGACTTGAATGGGAAATGATCGGGAAATCGCTCAACATCGCTCAAAACGCCCCCTCTTTGGGGCCGTGCTGTATCGCCATACTTTAACGTAGAAACATGATTAAAAGTTTAAACCGAAGACAAGACTTTGGCGTTTATTGGGCTGAATGGGCGTTCAGATATCAAGCACGGTTTCTACCAAATCACAGTTTACGTTTCGTCCCGTTTTCAGACCGTCTCAGATTTTCCAATGTGTGTGTATGTGGCGGAATGTTCAGAGCTAGAGTGGGGGATAGAGTGGGGGGCTTCGGTACGGATCTCTGGAAGTTTCCCAAACAAATTGCTCTCTCTCCTCCAGTTTTCAGTCTTCAGACTTCATTATTGGTGAAAATGTAGGGAATCTTGTTCCGGTCGCAGACATGTAACTATGGAGTCTATCGGACTTAAATTGTTGGCTGTGATCAACCAACTGTCGACAGAAGCTATGAAAAAACCAGTACGATTCAGTGTTTTCTTCCCCAAACTAATTTCTCTCTCTCCTCCAGTTTTACCTCTTTAGACATCATAGTTGGTCAAAATGTAGGGAATCTTGTGCCGGTCGCAGACATGTAACTATGGAGTCTATCGGACTAATACTTTTTGCGCTAGGCTCGATAGACTAAAACTTTTTGCGCTAGGCTCACCAACTGCTTACAGATAACATAAAAAAGAGTATCTGGCCCCTTCTCTGATGATATCACCATAGCAACAGATTCTGTTACTGAGAGGACAGAGGGAGGGGCTGCAGCACGACAGAGACAGACACACACACACGCACAGAGAGACACACAACACACACACACCCACATAGACACCACACACACACACACACACACACATAAACACACATACACACCACACACACACACACACATACAGAAACATACGCACAGACACACACACAGAGAGACACAACACACACACACACGCACAGACACACACACACACACACACAGAGACACAACACACACACACCACACACACACACATACACACCACACACACACACAACACACACACACACACACACACAACACACACAGAGAGAGACACACAACACACACACACCCACATACACACCACCCCCCCCCCACACACACACACACACAGAGAGACACACAACACACACACACCCACATACACACCACACACACACACACACACAGAGACACAACACACACACACACACACACTCAGACACAGACACACACACACACTCTCTCACACAAACACACTCACACACACACACACACACACACACTCAGACACAGACACACACACACACACTCTCTCACACAAACACACTCACACACACACACACACACAGAGAGACACACAACACACACACCCACATACACACCACACACACACACACACACAGAGAGACACAACACACACACACACACACACACTCAGACACAGACACACACACACTCTCTCTCACACACACACACACACACACACATTCAGACACAGACACACACACACACTCTCTCACACAAACACACTCACACACACACACACACACACTCAGACACAGACACACACACACACTCTGTCACACAAACACACTCACACACACACACACACACACACACACACTCAGACACAGACACACCTATCATTACACTGTTCCCTGGAGACAATGTTGACCAACTGACTCCTAACTGCTGTTTCCAATGTGTGTGTATGTGGATGTGCACCCAGTAGCAGGCACACTGATAAAATTTCTGCGGAATTTTCTAGTTATGCTTTTTCTTCTTCCGCCACATTTTCATCCCGCTACTAGTCCCAAAGCGTTGCCAACACGCGCACCACATTACACCGAAATGTGGGTAATGATCGGGAATGGTGTGCTATAACTTTTCTAAGAGATTTGCCGTGTGGTTTTACCGAAATCGGCAAAAAAGCGGCAACATTTTCTCATTGACTTGAATGGGAAATGTTCGGGAAATCGCTCAACATCGCTCAAAACGCCCCCTCTTTGGGACTGTGCTGTGTCGCCATAATTTAACGTAGAAACATGATTAAAAGTTTAAACCGAATACAAGACTTTGGCGTTTATTGGGCTGAGTGGGCGTTCAGATATCAAGCACGGTTTCTCCCAAATCCCAGTTTACGTATGGTCTCGTTTTCAGACCGTCTCAGATTTTCCAATGTGTGTGTATGTGACGGAATGTTCAGAGCTAGAGTGGAGGACAGAGTGGGGGGCTGCGGTACAGATCGCTGGAAGTTTCCCAAACAAATTGCTCTCTCGCCTCCAGTTTTCAGTCTTCAGACTTCATTATTGGTCAAAATGTAGAAAATCTTGTGCCGGTCGCAGACATGTAACTATGGAGTCTATCGGACTTAAACTGTTGGCTGTGATCTACCAACTGTCGATACAAACTATGAAAAAACCATACCGCTGGAGTACGATCCTCTGATTTTTTCCCCAAACAAATGTCTCTCTCTCCTCCAGTTTTACCTCTTTAGACTTCATGGTTGGTCAAAATGTAGGGAATCTTGTGCCGGTCGCAGACATGTAACTATGGAGTCTATAGGACTAATACTTTTCGCGCTAGGCTCACCAACTGCAGATATAAAGCATTGGGGGAAAAATCTGTCTCCCTCTCTGAGTGGATCACCATAGCAACAGATTCTAATACTGAGAGGGCAGAGGGGCTGGAGAACGATGTTTTTTCCCAAACAAATTGCTCTCTCTCCTCCAGTTTTAACTCTTCAGACATAATTTTTGGTCAAAATGTAGGAAATCGTGTGCCGGTCGCAGACATGTAACTATGGAGTCCATCAAACTTAATGTGTTCACGCTAGGGGAACCAACTGCCAATAGAACACATTGAAAACTAATATTTAGATCCTTCTCTGAGGAAATAACCATTGTAACAACTTCTGACACACACACACACACACACACACACACAGACACACACACTCTCACACACACACACACACACATACACACTCACACACACACCTATCATTACACTGTTCCCTGGAGTCCGTGGTGACCAACTGACTCCTAACTGATTTTTCCAATGTGTGTGTATGTGGATGTGCACCCAGTAGCAGGCATACTGATAAAATTTCTGCGGAATTTTCTAGTTTGATCTATTCTCGCTCAACCCGGAAATTGATCCGGTCCGCCATCACGAAGCCCGTTCACATTCCCTAACCTCTGCTCTGAGGAGACAGAAAACACACGACCGCATTTAGAAAATGGTGAATGTTAAATTGGAGATCAATACATGCAAAACAGAGGGAGGTAAAATAAAGCTTTATATCTTAATGAAAAACATTCTCTTTTCATCGTTCTTATGATTTTTTTTTTCTTTTGCCGTTACACATTTCAATTGAAGCTTTTGCATTTTGGCTTTTCTATTTCTCCAAAAATACATTTCACCTTTCATTATTACATTGCCAAAAAATAAGATTGTATGTCATTTTCCTTTGTTATTGTTCTTTTAATTTTATATACTGAGTAAGATGACCCTCCATAACTGTACCTCAGTAATCAGAATATACTCATAGAATATACTATTGAATGTCACATTTCTCTAAAAATTTGTTTTTTCAAATATTCTTTCCTCACATCTTTTGTTGAACTTGAAAGAGACAAGTTTGAACAGCATGAAGTCACATTTACTGTCTGTAGTCAGATGTGTGTGTTTTATCACCTCTGCATCAAGAGCGCTCAAATGCGTATCGATGAACGCCTTCACACAGCGGCGGTCACCCATCTGGAACCAGCCCTTACCGAGGCTCTGGCGGTTACACGGTGTGGCCGGATATTTGTTCTTACACATTTCTGCAGGATTGCCTGTATCACAGAAAGAAGACACGTTGTGTTCCTGTTGTCTGTGTAGACTGATTATTTAGTGACTGTTTTCTTACCGGCTGCAGAGTTCGACGTGAACATCAGCACCACCAGAAGGATGGCAGGAACCACAAAAAGACGCATGGTTCAGGGCTCTTACAGCACTCTGCAACTGGAATATAATCTAATAACACACAGGAACAATTATATGTATATATATATATATATATATATATATATATGTACAGTGGTGCTGATAAGTTTACATACCTATGCTTAAGTTTACTAAAAAGAGGAATAAAAAAATCATCTTTTGGAAATTAATCTTAATGCCTTAATTAAAAACCAGGGCAGTAATCAGATTACATTATGTGCTTACATAATAGTGAAATGGTTCTCCAATGTTTTTCTAGTTTTTTATTTTTAAATGATAGATTAGTACACAGAATGTGCCTTTGGAACATTGGATGAATGGTTGCTGATAATGGGCAATGTAGATATTGCATTAAAGATCAGCCCCCCCACCCAAATTAGCAGGTATTCTGTCTATAATGGAGTGGTATGGAAATGGAGAAGTGACCCCAAACTTTTGACCGGTAGTGTATGCCCCTGTATTTTAAGGAAGAACATTAATTTATTTTCAATACATTATTCATTCACAAAGAAAATTGGTTTCCTTGAAAGGTTGAATTTTTCTTTTTTTTATTTAAGGCATTAAGATCTAATTACAGAAGATGATTTTTTTTATTCCTCTTTTTAGTCAACTTAAGCATGGGTATGTAAACCTATGAGCACCACTGTATATATATTACTTTCTCCACCTTAACAGACAAGAAAGTCACCTTTCAAACAAATTCTGCTAGTTTTTACAGACAATAATTGACAGATATGATTATAAATTGATTTTGAACCAGGAATCCCCCTCATGTCCTCTGAAGTCTTTTAGTTGATTCAAAGTGCAGGTGTTTTTTTAGTTTTTATGCCTGATGAAGATCTGAGAGCAGCTCTTTAAACTAAAATTTGAAACCTTTAATATCCTTTTCTGTTCTGTTGAAACACAGAGAGACAAACGGGACTCACCTCAGGTGAAGTAGTGGAGTAGTCTCGTTCCTTGTTCCTCGTCCGTCTGGATGTCAGTCTGAGCTCTGCCTCAGTTAAATATCCACAGTTGATGCCCTGAATACATGTGATTTAACTGATCAAACAAAAAACCAAGTGTCAAAAACATACAAAACTTAAGTCAACACAAGTCAATAAGCCCCGGGTCAAGGTTGGGCTTAATGGTGAGACCAAACATGAGTGGTTTGTTTTCATCAACTAAAAAAAAATTAAACTAAAGTCAGAAAGTTGAAAGTTATAAGAGAAATGGGGAAGTGAGATATCTCCTATGAATGAAGTTGTAGTGAATCTGCTGAAGGTCTGGATTGCGTGATACATCTGGATTGTTAGACCATACATCATGCAAGTCGAGATCGATACCCAGGCCTGGGCAATCACATGCCCAGAGCCTTTCAATAGGAAGGCCAGAGCAGCCAGATATCTCTAAGAATTGATGAAGCCTGGATACCATACCACGGTTTAGGCTGCCCAGTAAATAACTTGGATAGGATTGATCTGCCAAGGGACACCGTACACCTTGAGTGTCGATCTTAATTGAAGGTAAAATAAGAAAGAGGAATGTGGTAGATTGAATGTGTTTTGCAATTCAGAAAAAGGCAATAAACCAACGTCGCTAAAAATGTCTTTTAGACAATGAAGAGCCCTTTGTTCCCATTGTGGGCTGTTATCGGCCTCCCCCCAATCAGGAGTGCTGTGTTTTTGAATAAAGGGGAACAAGTTAGCCAGTTACAAGCTGTTACAGTTACAGTGTGTTTCAGCCAATCTCCAAGTCTTGACAAGATGTGAGATAATGGGGCCAAAGCATAGCTGGCACTGTTTTTTAGAATGGGTTAAACCCAGTGAGGAGGGGCCTCGATACAAAGGACCAAAAATAATGTTTGAAGTTGGGAACTCAGAGGCCACCATCCTCTTTCCTTCTCTGTAGACATCACCAGTCACGGCCGTTTTCCTTTCCAGATAGAGTTAGATAAAGCTGATTGTAATTGACGGCAATAGCCAGGAGGAGGGGAGAGAGGTAGCTCCTACACCCACTGCCAGTTCCCCAGCACCTCTAGTCAGACATCTCTCTAGAATTCCTCACTGGTCTTCCCCAATCTAAAGATAACACTATTGTTCTCACTGTTGTAGATTGTTTTCTAAGATGGCACATTTTATGCCAATGCAAGACTACATACCACCGTTTCTTGGGTATATGTTACTTCCTAGCTTCCCCTAGGCATAAACTACGTTTCTCCAGCAGCATCTTTTAAGCGTTGTTGCCTCAGGGTTATTTAGAGAGTGTTGATCTTACTGTCAAACCCTTAAAAGTTCATTATAGATACAGGTGTCCACACCCTGAAGTGCTTGTACAGCAAACAGAGGAGACTTTGAACGTGTGCTTAATTTTAGCAGCCCTGAATTATCCTGGGAAGAATTAAGGAATAATTGTTCAACAGTTTTCTGGCTTTACTTTCCCTGAGTGAAACTACTATAACTGGATAGTTTTAAAAAGGCAGCAAATGGGCTTTTCAATTGTGAACCTAAAAATTACAACTCAGTTAAAAAGTTTACTATTTTTTACTGTAAACATCAGAGAAACATTAAATTTCAGGGAAACTAGACTTGGTTAAGTTTCTTGAAAATGTTAATTTGTCCATTCTGACAAAGGAGACTTTAGCGTGAACTACGACAAAGGCACCTGACCAAGCGTCCGTATTTAACGAGATGGGAGTGAGAATGTGTTGTATTTGCGGACAATGTTTTGGTCTTTTTAGAAAACCCATCTCAGTCTCTTCCTCACCTTCTATCTCTATACAAAGACTATGGAAGCTTACCAGGCTTTAAAATGAACTGGTCTAAGTCTGCACTACTTCATTTAAATGGATAGGTCTCCCCATGTGGATTCAAGCCTGTATCTTAGTGGTTAAAATGAATGTGTGCGCTCTATGCTACCTCTCTCCTGCTGGCTATTGTCGTAAATTACAATCAGCAGTATCTAAATCTATGTGGAAAGGAAAACGGCCGTGACTGGTGATGTCTACAGAGAAGGAAAGAGGATGGTGGCCTCTGAGTAGCAGAGGCCTTTGCCCATCCATCCTATCCAAGTTATTTACTGGGCAGCCTAAACCGTGGTATGGTGTCCAGGCTTCATCAGTTCTTAGAGATATCTGGCTGCTCTGGCCTTCCTATTGAGAGGCTCTGGGCATGCGATTGTCCAGGCCTGGGTATCAATCTCGACTGGCATGATGTATGGTCTAACAATCCAGATGTATCACGCAATCCAGACCTTCAGCAGATTCACTACAACTTCATTCATAGGAGATATCTCACTTCTGCATTTCTCTTATAACTTTCACCTTTCTGACTTTAGTTTAATTTTGATGAAAACAAACCACTCCTGTTTGGTCTCACCATTAAGCCCAACCTTGACCCGGGGCTTATTGACTTGTGTTGACTTAAGTTTTTTATGTTTTTGACACTTGGTTTTGTGTTTGATCAGTTAGATCACATGTATTCAGGGCATCAACTGTGGATATTTAATTGAGGCATTGTTGGATCCTAAATACTTTGAATGCTTATTGAAGGTTGCATTATACAAATAACCACGCTCAAACAGTTAGTATGTGTCATTGCTTTGTTTTTATTATTACAAATACAGTATTATGGTTACTATGCTTGTTGCTGTGAGAACATAATCATTTAAGTCTGTTTTTATATAATCATGATGTGTGTACATTGTTCTATTATTCACCTTGAAGCTGGGTAGAGGTACAGAGTGTCCTGCCACATGTTTGTTTGATTTTCCTTTGTGCATCTTGGAGTTCCTCTCAGCTATGTTATCTCTATCACTGTAGGCACTTGATGCACCCAAAAAGCAACACATTACTTACAACCAAAGAAGCACGTTTGTT
This sequence comes from Etheostoma nigrum, assembly GCA_029931835.1. NCBI lineage: Eukaryota > Metazoa > Chordata > Actinopteri > Perciformes > Percidae > Etheostoma > Etheostoma nigrum. Next base: position 36,561,153 of record CM057237.1, read on the forward strand.
CCATCCTAGACAATGTGATATGAAACTGTTACATTACACCTGCTTGACGCATGTTGGTAACAAAGGGCTGACCACCCGTTTTTTAATATAAGCCTACGGAAAGAGGTCCAGGGTCAGACAAACCTGTCGTGGCACCCTTCTTCTTGAAAAGAATCTAGAGGGCAAGATTTGAGCCCAACAGCAGACATCAGACTGACATCCAGACGGACGAGGAACAAGGAACGAGACTACTCCACTACTTCAACTGAGGTGAGTCCCGTTTGTCTCTCTGTGTTTCAACAGAACAGAAAAGGACATTAAAGGTTTCAAATTTCAGTTTAAGAAGATCTCAACACTTTGAGCTGCTCTCAGATCTTCATCAGACTTAAAAACTAAAAAAACACCTGCACTTTGAATCAACTACCCGACCAAGTGTGTGATACATGTCATATAACAACAACAAAGGCACATGACCAAACGTCTGTTTTTTACGCCTTTGGAGTGAGAACAGGTTGTATATATAATTGTTCCTGTGTGTTATTAGATTATATTCCAGTTGCAGAGTGCTGTGAGAGCCCTGGACCATGCGTCCTGTTGTGGTTCCTGCCATCCTTCTTCTGCTGGTGCTGATGACCATGTCGGACTCTGCAGCCAGTAAGAACACACAGTCCCTAAATAATCACTCCACACAGACAACAGGAACAAGACGTGGCTGGGTTGGTTCAGTGGGCAGAGCAGGTGCATACAGTATACTGAGAGGCTTATGCCTCGACACAGAGTCCAGGGTTCGAGTACGACCTGAGACAATTTCCTGCCTTTCATCCCTCTCTTTCTCTACTTTCTCACCTAGCTGGCCTGTCCATTAAAGGCAGCAAATAAAATAATAAAAGAAAAATACTACAGGAACAAATAATTGACTAAATGTCTTCTTTCTGTGAAACAAGGGATCCTGCAGAAATGTGTAAGACCAAATATCCGGCCACACCGTGTAAAACAAGAGCCTCGGTGAGGGCTGGTTCCAGATGGGTGACCGCCGCTGTGTGAAGGCGTTCTTCAATACTCAGCATTTGGGCCATACTGATGCAGAGGTGATAAAACACACACATCTGACTACAGACAGTAAATGTGACCTCATCCTGTTCAGACAGTCTTTCAAGTTCAGCAAAAGATGTGAGGAAAGAGGACTTTAGAACAAGAGTTTTATTTTGTGACTTGTGACATTTAATAGTATATTCTATGAGTATATTCTGATTACTGAGGTGCAGTTATGGAGGGTCATCTGACTCAGTATTTAAAAATAAAAGAACAATAACAAATACATTGATATTTTCGGCAATGTAATAATGAAAGGTGAAATAGAAAAGCCGAAATGCAAAAGCTTCAATTGAAATGTGTAATATCAAAAGAAAAAAACAAACATAGGAACGTTTAAAAGAGAAAGTATTTTTTACTGAAAAGGCAGTTTTAATTGCTTGTTACTGTTAAATTGTCTTTGCATAAGGGTGGGGGAGCAGCGCTATTTAGGCATTTGAAGACCAATTTAACAAAATGCAGGGAGATAAAACTTCTGATGCTGTAGATGAGATCACAGACATGTCTTGATACTAAACAGATTTCATTTTCAAGGAAAAGTTTATTGTTAGGCATTTAAAAAAAACAACAACTGGTACTTAGTTCCTCAGTTTAAGCTCCAGAAAAGACAACATTTTTATTTATTATTGTTTACTGCAGTGACTTCTCATGCTACACTGATACGTTACAACAGGAACAATACCAGGGCACTCCTAACTGCAGGCGTGTCACTCACATTAGGCGTCATAAGATCAGTTACAGGTAACACGTAGGACAGGTCAGGAATAACTGAAATTTGTAAAACCACACAAAATCCTGCCAATAAATGGTCAACGAGAACAATTCGGTTTCATTTGTTGCTGCTGGCATGACGACTAATTACTATTGCCAACCCACCAGACTTCATATGCATAAACAATACTTTTAGCATGTATAGAGCAGCATATATCCACATGTAAAGAGGGGAATTATAGGTTTATTTTAACCAAACCAGAGTGGTGATGGTTGACACAGTGGAAAGACAAACCAAGACGGCCTTTGATAGTTTTATATAGTTTCTTTCGACTTAAAATTAAGTGTGTTTTACATAGTCTGGTTAGTTAGCGATAACAATTTCAAGTTTTATGTTACACAAAAAGGATCTTAGTCTTCCACAAATAGGGATCCTTTCCATAATGATGTCAGACACTTATAATAAGCTGAGCCTGTCGGTGGCAGGTTAAATGGATGAAAATTGAAGGTAACTTTAATTTACATAGCGGTATCTACATTGCAGCAGCTTGTTTCAGCTGGAAACCCAAGTTGCTCTTTACAGACTCTTTACAGATAATTTATGCACAGGTTTGATTTAAAAACAAAAACAAAAAAAATACTTTGGCTGTACAGTTAGTCGTTCCTTAACTCAGAGTACGTGCCGTACTTGAGCATTAATCTCGGTCCTGACACCCGTTGCTGGGTAGATGGACCTGGCTGAGGCTGGTTTCTTCCTCTTTCTCACACTGAGGTGATTCAGCAGGAGGCTCAGAGTCTGGGTGGGGAAGCAGGTTGGGTGGTGGTGGTGGTGGTTGTTGTTGTTGTTGTTGTTGTTGTGTGCTGCTGCTGGCTGGCTCCAGGTTGAAATCCTCCACCTCTACATCCTGATCTTTAGAATTGTTGAGGACGTTTGCAGAGGAGACAGACGTGCCTTCATCTGCTGACGTGGACGTGTCAACAGTCTGGGACTCTACAGGATCTGAAGGGTGGCAGGAGGAGGGTTTGCACAAAGACATCAAGAATCAGGTTAAATGTTCTTCAGTTTGAGGGAACGCAGACTAGAGTTGGGCGGTATCCAAATTTTGATACCGCCTCCTCCCTATGTTACCAGTGTATTTCTGATGTCCCTCTCCAAAACCACTTCAGAAGAGTAACGTTAGTCACAGCTTACTTGCTTTGGTGTTTGTAAAGCATTAAAGTTTAACAAAGAATGGTTCCCATTAGAAAAGATCCTTTTTTATTTTTATCTTCTCTGTAGATGCACTCCCCTACAAAATCCCCGCAGTAGTCCAGAATGATTTATTATTTCCAACCAGAGCTATTTATGTCATCTTTTAAAAATTACTTTTTCTTTTTTCATATCGCAGGGGAAAAAATATTTATAATATATAAAAGTGAGGAAGAGAAGAGAGAGGAAGTGATTCATTGCTGTTGTTGCTATTTTAACCCTCGTGTTGTCCTCGGGTCAAATTGACCCCTTTCACAGTGTTTTATATCAGAAATATGGATTTCTTTCAACCATATTGCCCAAAAATAACATGGATGATTCCATACAACATTTTTTAGGTAACATTAATGATTACTTTCATTGAATTTTTGGGTGTTTTAATTAATCTTATAGCATCTGAATTCTTTTTTTTAATGGTTTCAAAACAGTATCCAGACTAAACTTTGACATCTACCCATCCTCAACATCCTCAACATCCTCTGATCTTAACTATTAGTCCAAATAATTCATAATTTCTGCCTTTTTAAGTAACAACTTATGTATGAATTCATATAAATGAGCTTTGTTGACCATGAAGTCCAAGAATAAATGTGAAATATATCATTAAACCAGCTCAGGTTTTTTTAAAAAGCGCCAAAACCGTGGAAAAAGTGACAAATAAATCAGAAAAAGCGGCAAAAACATTGGAAAAGCACAAAAAAAAAAATTCATTTTCAATTTCGACCTGGAAGGATAAGTTCATGGTTAACGGGAAGACAACACACGGGTTAAGGGATTCTGATTGGCTAACGTAGGCTCGAGCTTCTCGTTACACTGCCCCCTACAGGGTTGGCGTGCTCTCGAGCGGCATATACACACATGTACGTGTAATTGAACCCTTTTCTGAAAACTGACAGCTGTGCACCATGTTATTTTTAAAATAACATGGTGCACAGTAAAGTGTTGTATTGACAGGCCGTTGAATGAAGTGAGACGTGCAATGCCGTCTTGGACCCGGCTTCAAAAGCCTGCGTTTCTTTATTTTATAGTCAAACCTGAGTCTAGACAACATAATAAACCCTTGGTTACATGTTTTGACTGCGTCCCAGATGTCTGACAAAGATTTATTTGTCCATCACTGAAGAGATGGAGAGCCTCCTACCTGTTTGCTGCTGCTGGCGGGCGAGCCTCTTCTCCAGAGCCCGCTGTCTGTTCAGCTCCATGCGTCTACGCTGCTCCTCGGTCAGGGAGGGGGGAGCGGGGGCAGCTGGGGAAGGTGGAGTAGGTGGAGCAGCTGGAGCCGGGGTGGAGTGGACCGGAGCTCGCAGGTCATTAAAGCTTGCTCCGCTAAACGGATCTGGATCCCCAAAGACATGCGCTTCAGGAGCTGCTTGTTCTTCACCTAAACCAAGACACATTTTCACAGAACTGTGGATTTAGAGTGGGACATTTGAACCTGGCTTTCTAGAGCTGCAGAGATTATTGGATAAATCGATTAGTTGTCAGCTATTAAATTAATCGCCAGCTATTTTGATAATCAATTACTCGGTTTGAGTCGTTATTCTCAATACACATTCTCTGATTCCAGCGTGTTAAATGTGAATATCTTCTAGTTTCGTCTCTCCTCTGTGACAGTAAGCTGAATATATTTGAGTTGGGGACAAAACAAGACATTTGAGGACGTCATGCTGGGCTTTTTGAGAAACACTGATCCACATTGTTACCATTTTATTGCACAAACAACTAATTGATAGATTGAGGAAATTACGACGGATCAATTTGACTATGGGAAAATAAAATCATACATTTTGTGTGTGGTTTTATACCTAGGGGATGTCTCACAAAGCAAAAAAAAAAAGAAAAATCATAGGTTTTCGTGAAACGATGCATATCAATAATGTTTTATTTGTTTATCCCTTACCACCCGTAAAGTCTTCATGTGTCAGTGGCATGTCCAGCCGTATCCGTTTGAGACAGGTCTGCGGAATTAAAAAAAAAAGGCTTTACTTAAATAATTACAAATTCTGCACTGTACAAAACAAGAACATTTTATTTAAATACTCAGCAGCAACATCTTCACCCCACCTGCACTTCCTTCTTGTTGCCGAGTCTCTCCACTTTGTCAATAAAATCTTCAAACTGCAGTTTGGGGTACAACCTGTGGGCCCAGTTCTCCATCCTGTGCATCAGCAGCCGCAAATCCTCAGCCTGGTTGGACAAATACACGCCAACGCCATGAAATGCTGACTCAATGTTTGTGGCCGGGTTTCATCTACCATTGTACCTACCTGACACACCAACCCGACGGCCGACTGTCGGCAGACTTGAGCGTACGTTCTGACGTAATCAGAAGTCTCCACAACAGCAGACGGTGCTAATCTGTCACCCAAAAACTTAAAAACCGGCAGCTGATTGGACGAAAGCGTCACGTGGGTCTGGGTTCTTTTAAATCCGACCGTCATGGCGGCTCGTTCGGAATACGATCTCGTATTTTACAAAAAGGGTTCACCGAAACGAGTTTGTGAAAACATTTAAAGCGAGCAGTGGGCCGTCTTCCTTTCAGATCGACAAAGGTCAGTTTGAAAGATTTGGGTCAGATTTTGAGAGGCGTTTGTTTACGCTCATCCCGATCTTCATTTCCGGGTTAGCACTCCACCAATCAGATTGGACATTGAGTCTGACTGCCCGCCTTCCGATTTAACGTGTCAAATCGGCCGAAATTAAAGCCGACGGCTCCTCCGACGGTTGACGGCATGGAACACACCAAACAGACTCGAGTCACCGACCTCGCCAGACTGTCCGTCGGCCGATAACCGGGTTGGTGGGTCAGCGCTTTAGGTGCAGCACCCAAGCAGTTTTGGGCACGACCAAAGATGAGTGAATATAACTGTATGACTTTTTGAGCGTTTTTAATTTATTATCTGCTCTAGCTTTTACAAAGTTTGAGACACAGATGTGGTACCTAATGGTTCTAAATGATGTGAAATTGCAATTTTTTCACTGAAAACTGTGAATTTATTTAAAAAAAGGACCCCTAAACCGCAAATATGTGCACCTAAGTCTTCCACAGACCTATGGAAAACAGTGTGTGATATGACTAGGTACAGTTAACATGAATTACTCCCCAGTCGTCAGCTCTTACCTCATGCCCTTTGCCTTTGAAATGGACATTATCAAACAGTGTTCGCAGAGCTGGAAGTCCTCTTTCTGAGCTCAGCCTGAAGAAAAATGTGACATAAGTTCAAATACTCACTCATTTGAGCCACTGTTTATATACAGGTTTTATTTTTGTGTGTGTGTAATTAATCCAGACTAAAATGACTGTAGCTGTGTTTTCATTGTGACGGTTATTTAACTCATAGATTGTCACAATATGCAACTTGTTGCAGTAAGAGTTCAAAACCTTTGAGTGGAGCTAAAATTAAACGATATAGCCGGAAACAAACAATCCAGGGCCTTCCTCTACATTCAAAGTCCATGCTTCAATTACTGAACATCCTTACATCAGCTGACAATAGATTTACTTCTGCTGCCATGGTGTAAATCAAAGCAATGATGTCTGAGGTACCTCTGAGAGTCCAGCTTGGGTTGCGGCCTCCTCACTCCTTTCCTTTTAGCAGCAGGGACATCCGCTAGCTTGGACACATCACCATCTTCGTCCCCTGCATTAACCACAGCACATGACAACAGGACAGGCGGTTGACATCACCTCGTTGACCCGCACACAACAGAAAACCTTCCACAGGGCAGATTAAGTAAATACTCAAATAAATACTGTCAATTAAACCTGTTTGAGTCAGGACTCACTCGGATCTTTAACCCGACTCTTTATATTAACTCATGAGTTGCGAGTCTCTACTATCATTAACTCGGATCAGTTGAGTCCTACTTTACTACTAGTTCAATCTAAAATGATAACAGTGCTACACACAAACCGCTTGCAACATTAGCTACTACTAGTCCTAGCCATCTTAGCTGCCAAAAGATTTATAACTTACAATATCCCCCGTCCTCTGTCTCTGTGTTGGCGCTCTAACCTGCGGCTGATTTCTGAGGACTATGGTTACCTGGTCCTCAGATCTCTGCAGGGTAAATCCAGACAGCTAACTAGACTATCTGTGCAATCTGAGGACTATGGTTACCTGGTCCTCAGATCTCTGCAGGGTAAATCCAGACAGCTAGCTAGACTATCTGTCCAATCTGAGGACTATGGTTACCTGGTCCTCAGATCTCTGCAGGGTAAATCCAGACAGCTAGCTAGACTATCTGTACAATCTGAGGACTATGGTTACCTGGTCCTCAGATCTCTGCAGGGTAAATCCAGACAGCTAGCTAGACTATCTGTCCAATCTGAGTCTCTGTTGACAACTAAAACTACTTTTGAACCTACATATGTTCCACCAAAACAAGTTCCTTCTCAAGGCTATTTTGCAGCGGCACCATGGCTCTGTCCGGTGTTAGCGCCGCCCAAGATGATTGTGATTGGTTTAAAGAAATGCCAATAAACCACAGCACGTTTTTCTCCCATCCGGGAATGCTGTGTGGACTATCATTTAAGTTAAAATGTTCTCGACTGATGCAGCATCTCACCATTTTCAAAAGGGTTCCCGTCCCCCTGCCCCCCCTGGCCTGGGGAGTGGGGCGGTGGGAGGGGAGGGAACGATTCATCCTCTATGTTGTCGTAGTCAGGAATGTCAAACAGGCCGTTTTCCATGGTGTGTAACTCCTGGAGGACAGTGAAAAAAATGCAATACAGGTATTATAACAAAAATAACTGACAATGAATACATTAATAGTCCATTTATTTATAAAATGTGTGTACCAAATTATAAATGTAGGCATTAATTGATAAAATGTGACACTAATTTATATTTGTTTTTATTTTTTTCATTGTATTAATTTCCCTGAGCTCCCTATGTTTTTACTCTCCTATGTAATTTTCTGTGTTTTTAATTTGTTATTTCTGTATTATTTCCTCTTTTGCACAACCACCCCTATTTATTTCCCCAAACTTATTTATATCCGTAGTATTTTATTTATACAATTCTTCATGCATTTTTTTTTTCTTCATTATAGAAATTAATGAATGTCATTCAAAGTTTGTCCTACGGTCATCTTTTTGCCTATTGGTTTTTATTTAATGGTGTATTAATTTATTTATGTCTTATTTTGACAGCTTCCGGTGCTCCAGCCCATAGCTTAAAGAAGAAGGCGGTAAATTCAATGATGGCAAAAACACAAATCTCAGAGTTTTACCGTTGTCTTAAAACATCCATGCGTCCAGAGAGAGAGAGAGAGAGAGAAGATGAACAGCCTGGTGAGCAACACATTCACGTCTTTGTCCGACCTAACATAACTTTATCTCTGAGTAACGTTTGTAGTAAAAGAGTAACGTTAAGCACCGCGCTGCTAGCTAAGCTAAGCTAAGCTAACTAACGTTACAAGCCGTTGATATACGTTGGGGTAAGTTAGCTTTACGTTAAGCTGATGTCAGCGAAATGGTGAAACGTGACGAGTTAACTTAAACCACAAGTCACAAACATGATAATTGATTATAAAGTACGACAAAAACGTAATAACATTATAATAGTGTCTTACCAGTTGAGGTGAGCGAAGCAGAGACAACCTGTGGAACCAACTAGCTAGCTAGCGACATCAACTTCCTGTACGAAGATTTCCTTTTTTCAAAATAAAGTCCAACAGAAGCGCGTCTAAACCATAGACTGTATTTATATTGATATTAATATTTACGGTCAGTGGTTGACAAACTTTTTTAATAATGTATCCCCCCTGGGAAGTATTCTCTGTGCCAAGTACACCCTGACCAGCGCAAAGCATGTTTTGGGGAGGGTAAAACCTGTATAAAGAGGTACCACCCCAGTCTGATTGCCTCATAGACCTGAAATATTATTAATAATAATGAATAATTAATAAATATACAGTCTATGGATTGACTAAACAACAACTTTCTGAAAACTGTAAACGCTACTTCAAATTGCAAGAAAATATCATTTGGATGGCAGTGTTTAAACCATAGACTGTAAAAAAATATAATAATTAGTAGTATACCGTCTATGCTTTAAACCCATCTATATATACACTCACCGGCCACTTTATTAGGTACCCCATGCTAGTAACGGGTTGGACCCCCTTTTGCCTTCAGAACTGCCTCAATTCTTCGTGGCATAGATTCAACAAGGTGCTGGAAGCATTCCTCAGGGAGTTTGGTCCATATTGACATGATGGCATCACACAGTTGCCGCAGATTTGTCGGCTGCACATCCATGATGCGAATCTCCCGTTCCACCACATCCCAAAGATGCTCTATTGGATTGAGATCTGGTGACTGTGGAGGCCATTTGAGTACAGCGAACTCATTGTCATGTTCAAGAAACCAGTCTGAGATGATTCCAGCTTTATGACATGGCGCATTATCCTGCTGAAAGTAGCCATCAGAAGTTGGGTACATTGTGGTCATAAAGGGATGGACATGGTCAGCAACAATACTCAGGTAGGCTGTGGGGTTGCAACGATGGTCAATTGGTACCAAGGGGCCCAAAGAGTGCCAAGAAAATATTCCCCACACCATGACACCACCACCACCAGCCTGAACCGTTGATATAAGGCAGGATGGATCCATGCTTTCATGTTGTAGACGCCAAATTCTGACCCTACCATCCGAACGTCGCAGCAGAAATCGAGACTCATCAGACCAGGCAACGTTTTTCCAATCTTCTATTGTCCAATTTCGATGAGCTTGTGCAAATTGTAGCCTCACTTTCCTGTTCTTAGCTGAAAGGAGTGGCACCCGGTGTGGTCTTCTGCTGCTGTAGCCCATCTGCCTCAAAGTTCGACGTACTGTGCGTTCAGAGATGCTCTTCTGCCCACCTTGGTTGTAACGGGTGGTAATTTGAGTCACTGTTGCCCTTCTATCAGCTCGAACCAGTCTGGCCATTCTCCTCTGACCTCTGGCATCAACAAGGCATTTCCGCCCACAGAACTGCCGCTCACTGGATGTTTTTTCTTTTTCGGACCATTCTCTGTAAACCCTAGAGATGGTTGTGCGTGAAAATCCCAGTAGATTAGCAGTTTCTGAAATACTCAGACCAGCCCTTCTGGCACCAACAATCATGCCACGTTCAAAGTCACTCAAAGCACCTTTCTTCCCCATACTGATGCTCGGTTTGAACTGCAGGAGATTGTCTTGACCATGTCTACATGCCTAAATGCACTGAGTTGCCGCCATGTGATTGGCTGCTTAGAAATTAAGTGTTAACGAGCAGTTGGACAGGTGTACCTAATAAAGTGGCCGGTGAGTGTATATGCTGATGGATTTTTTTACAGGTTTTTTTGGCCTTTGCAAAGGTAGCATTCAAACTAAGACACCATTTTATAGGAAGACCAACTTTACAGAACATATAATTTAACAAGTAAAAGAATATGTACTATGTGACAAAAATGCTAAGGTACAAATATAAACTGTGTATTTATTATATAATATTTCTAAAATTCTGACTATGACCCTACATAAGACCACAGTTAAAGTTCCTTATATTGTTTGGAGGTCTATCAAAAATAGTTTCTTTAAAAAAACGACTCACTGAGGGGCGCCTGGGTAGCTCACCTGGTAGAGCGTGCGCCCCATGTACAAAGGCTCAGTCTTTGTCGCAGTGGCCGCAGGTTCGACTTCGACCTGTGGCCCTTCGCTGCATGTCTCTCTCCCCTTTCACATCTTTTGCTGTCCTACATAACAAAGGCCTTAAACGCACCACCTCCAAACTATAGTCACACTGTGTACTCAACACTGCTATCTTCAGTATGTTGGTTTTCTTCTCATTATTCAGTTTTAGTTTAAGAGCTTTTATTTTGAAGGATACAACGCTGTGCAGGAATATTTATCTGAACAATTCAGTCTATAATAATCAGCACCATTCAAGTCTTAAATATTGATTTATTGAAGTGCATGAGAGAGATTACAACCCTTTATTGCCATCACTCTTATTTCTTAATTATACAAACTTGTTGACAAGAAACCACCTCCTCTCTGCAGCTAGTTTGAGTAGCTTACTCAAAAACCACACAAGACCAGTTTGTTAAAAAAAGAAAGGGAAAAAAAATGAAATAAAAGTAATATACCAAGCTTGAATTCATTCTTCTAGAACTGTGACAGGTACCAGCTAATTTGACTCAATTGTGAAAACTTGGAAAAGTGTTTATTCAAAACAGAACAACGGACAGTTAAATCAACAACATGCTCTTGACGGGATGAAGTTTTACAGCGTTGAAGTTACTCTCAGAATCCTGTGTGTGTGTGTGTGTGTGTGTGTGTGTGTGTGTGTGTGTGTGTGTGTGTGTGTGTGTGTGTGTGTGTGTGTGTGTGTGTGTGTGTGTGTGTGTGTGTGTGTGTGTGTGTGTGTGTGTGTGTGTGTGTGTGTGTGTGTGTGTGTTTTCAGATGCGTCCACGCAGCAGGAACATGAGGAAGACTGCACTGAGGAGGATGCAGAGCGTGCTCACTGTGGGAACCACAATCTCTGTTACCATTTCCATGTGGCCTATCAGTGGATCTGAAACACATGCATGGAAATGTAAGTACAATGTCTCAGCTTCAACTCACTGGAGAAGGCTGCTATGGATGTGGAAAACATGAAAAATGAACACAGGAAAATGAATGTATTTTATGGATTTATTCCAGTTTCTTTGTAAATTTCAGTATTCGGGTATTCTAATGCTGCGTCGGTTCAGGGTGAGCTAATAAGAAAGTGTCTGCAAAGTGACTTATAACTACAGCTGTCAGTGAAATGTAGTGGAGTAAAAAATCAGTGTTTGCCCCTGAAATGAAGAAGAATAGAAGTATAAAGTAGCGTTTTTTGTAAAAGAAAAATCCTGTTGATCTCACTCAGAAATAACTTTTGTACCTAAACTTCATCATGCACTGGCCAAGCCTTTTGCATTGCTGCATGTTCCTGATTTCCCTGGGATTTTCTTCTAGCTGGAGGGGCAAAACAAAGAATAACCCTGTTAGATAGATAGCGGAATAACAAGCTTGACACAGAATGTTTTTCTTTGTTTGGCCCCACCTAGCTTCATCACAGCCTAAACTTTGTAATGCTTTATTGTACTAACCTGCAGCCAGGAGCTGGTTACTGGAGGAGCAAGTCTCTACGGCTTTCCTCTTCCAACTCTCCACCTGCAAAGATCCCAAAAACCCAACCGTTAAAAACAGAGGGACCTTTAACATTTACCATCTCCGCTGGGTCTCAAAAAGTCTCTAAAAGTATTGTGTTCTAGGTCATAAAATAATTAGAATTAAATCATATTCAACAGGTTTTTAATTTTCCTACGTCCATGTAACTACCTTTAATGCTCATTGAAATCTTTTATTCCATGGTGTTGTAGTTCCATCTTTCGATGGAATTATATGTTTGAGTCGAAACATAATTCGCTGTAACTTTACAGATTATTATTATTACTCTATGCTGCTTTTTATTCAATTTTAATACAAGTATTTACTTTGCAAGTACTGTTGTGACTCTGCAGTTGGTTGTACTTTCATGTCGCAATATACACTACCGGTCAAAAGTTTGGGGCCACTTAGAAATATCCATTGCTCTCCATTATAGACAGAATACCAGCTGAGATCAGTTGTATTGTTTTTTTTAACCAGGGCAGCAGTTTTCTGATTACATTATGTACTTATATAACTGCAAAAGGGTTCTCCAGTGTTTTCTCAGTTAGTTTTTTAAAATGATATCAGATTAGTGAACAGAATGAGCCTTTGGGACATTGGATGAATGGTTGCTGATGTAGATATAGTATTACATTAAATATTAAATTAAAGATCAGCCACTCAGATCAGCTGGTATTCTGTCTATAATGGAGTGGAATGGAAATTTATAGGTGACCCCAGACTTTTGATCAGTAGTGTATATCTTAAATTTAATTCATAAAGGTCTGAACCCTTGTGTTGTCTTCCCAAAAAAAATCAACACTTTTGTTGACACTTTTTATCGGTTTTTAACTTTTTCTTACATTTTGGCCCATTTTTCAACACTTTTGACACATTTTTCAATGTTTGTCACTTTTTTGTCGTTTTCAACACTACTTAACACTAACTTATTAACTTTAGTTTTACAGTTATTATTGGAATTTATGGTCAATAAACCTCATTTATAGGAAATTATACCTAATGTTTGAGTTAGAAAAGCAGAAATTAGGAATTATTGAGACTAAAATTAAAGGAATGGATGTTGATGATAATCACAGACTGGAATATGTCAACTTTTACTCAATACTATTTCAAAAACACTTCCATTTGTTTTACAATGCTATAAAATTGAATAAGACGCCCCAAAATTAATGAAAGTAGAGATTTGTACTTGGCAAAGAGCGTTGGGTGGAATCAATCATGTTATTTTGGGGAATTAAAAAGAACATTGATATAGGACAACATGAGGACAACATGAGGACAACATGGGGACAACATGGGGACAACATGAGGACAACATGAGGGCAACATGAGGACAACATGAGGACAACATGAGGGCAACATGAGGGCAACATGAGGACAACATGGGGACAACATGGGGACAACATGAGGACAACATGAGGACAACATGGGGACAACATGAGGACAACATGAGGGCAACATGAGGACAACATGAGGGCAACATGAGGACAACATGAGGACAACATGGGGACAACATGGGGACAACATGAGGACAACATGAGGGCAACATGGGGACAACATGAGGACAACATGAGGGCAACATGAGGGCAACATGAGGACAACACGAGGACAACATGAGGACAACATGAAGACAACATGAGGGTTAAAAAGGTCATAAAGTCTTAAATGTGACTTGCTGAACCCTGCTGAACCCTGATATAGCGTGCTGTTAGATTTCACCTCTCTCTGATTGGGAAAGCCATTCGAGCTGATGATGCGTTTATAGAACTGGACCGAGGCCTTGGCAAAGAACGTTGGGTGGAATCAATCATGTTCTTTTGGGGAATTAAAAAGAACATTGATATAGGACAACATGAGGAAAACATGGGGACAACATGAGGACAACATGGGGGCAACATGAGGACAACATGAGGACAACATGAGGACAACATGAGGGTTAAAAAGGTCTTAAAGTCTTAAATGTGACTTGCTGAACCCTGATATAGCGTGCTGTTAGAGTTCACCTCTCTCTGATTGGGAAAGCCATTCGAGCTGATGATGCGTTTATAGAACTGGACCGAGGCCTTCGGGTAGCGTGGTTTGTTTTTGTTCCTGAAGTCGACGTAGTAGAGTCCGAACCTCTCGGAGTACCCTTCATCCCACTCAAAGTTGTCGAGGAGCGACCAGGCTGTGTAACCCTTCACGTTCACGCCGTCTTTAACCGCTGTTCGTCGAACCAGGGAAACAAACAAAGAACAAAAAGGAGACATGTTTTTAGTTTTGTCTCAACGTTGTTGGTCTTTTCTGATGTAATCTTTCTGATTTCCTTTAACCTTTGAGCATTTCATCGATGTAGTCTTTGAAGTACTGCATTCTCCAGTCATCACAGAGGTCGGTGCAGAGCATTTTCTCGGACACACCGTTTTCTGTCACGTATACCATGGGGTTTCCATATTGAGTCTATTGGAGAGACATTACATCACATTCAGGATGGAATACAGTCTGATATGTTCACATGTTATTGCAACATATTTCATGATTCTTAAACCACACAAGATATCTCTTCTATTATGGGACATTTCTTCAATAGGTTTAGTTTTACATTTGGCTTTCTTGCCGAGAGTTACATAAGATGGATACCAGTGCCTGTGAATTAACTACAGAGCTAGAGCTAATAGGTTGCTAGCTTAGCATTAACATATACATATATATATATATATATATACTGTATATATATATATATATATATATATATATCTGATAGGCTCTTTCTGAACGTTGTTTCCCCCTGCTTCCAGTTTTTTGGAGTGAAACCAGCTCATTTGCTTAAAAGTCAGATGAGAAGATGGATACCGCTTTCACATTTGTATGCATTCATAGCACATACAAATGTGAAAGTGATATCCATCTTCTCATCTGACTTTTAAGCAAATGAGCTTGTTTTTCTAGAAATATTGAAGAGATTTTTACAAAAGCATTTCAGGCCTTGTTTATTTGGCTCACAATTATAATTATATCCGTTGGCTATGGATGGCTGAAAGAGCCCAGCGTGCATCACTTTTTATTGTATTTTGTGCATGTTTAGTGTATTAGTTTCACTTCTGGAACAATTTCCTTCTATATTCAACATACAGTATCTTATACAGATGGATATCTGAATTTTATTCAGATCTGTGTTGCATACCTTGACAAAGTTCAACAGGCGTCTGAAGCCCCAAGGAACAGAATAGAGCCATTCAGAGCCTGGATCAGGCCATTTTGGGTCAACCAGCTCAGCAAGGTCTCGATCTGCGAAGTAGCTGTCTCCGAGGCCTGATGGGTAATTCTTCAGGGTGACGTAGCGAGTTGTGAAATGGCCGAGGCCCAGGAAGTCACAGGTTCCCTTAATGTAACTCTTCTCCTGGGGCGAGAAGACGGGCAGTCGGGAAGCTCCCAGGCCCTGCTGGCCACTCTTCCTGCCTGGAGGGCAAAGTTCAGAGCATTTCATAATAAAACTAGCAGACACACAAAACTGCAACAGTCTAACAAACACGTTTGTCTAGTGAGGACTGTATATCACAATGAGACAACAATTCTCCACTTCCTCCCACAAAATATCCCATATATGGCCTCTGGCATTTTTCCACGCAGTAGTGATCAGGTGGTAGAGTCGCGGTATCGAAGCACCGCCCATACACCCTCTCGACCAATCGCGAGTCTATCACAGCTTTCTATCCTTACGTTTCACCCCATTTTTATAGCATCAAATAACCAGTCCCCCAGGAAGTGCGCCAGGCTTTGAAGAACATAGCGGCCAAACAGTGGAGCAGCAACACCCAGGCCTTCACGTGATGACCTATGGCCCAAAAATACTACTTTCACTTAGACTTACATGGCAAAAGACGTGTCTGTAAATCAGTGGATACATGTTTTCGAGCGTTACAACCTTCTCTTCTCTTCACTATCAGAATTTGATCCATTCGGTCCAATAATTTCAATTCAATTTTATTTATATAGCACCAAATCACTATATATTATAAATAACATCCAGTATGTTCACAGGTAGCCAGGAAAACACACAGGCATTTAGAAAGTCTAGAAGAGCTGCATGATCATCAGTTAATCCCCGTTTAAGTTAGTCAAAGCGCTAAAACGGAAGTAGCCGGCTGGGCCGGAG
This sequence comes from Etheostoma nigrum, assembly GCA_029931835.1. Taxonomy (NCBI): domain Eukaryota; kingdom Metazoa; phylum Chordata; class Actinopteri; order Perciformes; family Percidae; genus Etheostoma; species Etheostoma nigrum. The sequence continues at coordinate 36,577,486 of CM057237.1, forward strand.
GAGGTCTTAAGTGTGTCTGCTCTACAGGCCGCACAGTGCGTTAGTAGTGCCGATCGTTCAGGTCATTTTTAGCTCCATGATGGCTTCATGCGCCACTGACCAACAAGGAATAAATGGAGCTCCGCCTTGAACGCTGTATCCGCACTGCACATCCATGCAAATGCCTGATAAAAAACAAACTTATCAGAAAAAAACTACTTGAACTAACATCAGCGAGGTCAGAAGTAGCTAAAATGATAGAACCATCTTTGGGAAAAGTGTATTTGAAGCGTCCATGTCCCATCTGCTAACATATAGGGGGCGGGGTTCATGACCTATACTGCAGCCACCAGGGGGCGGTCCAGCTGTTT
>CM057237.1:36578335-36666457 GCA_029931835.1 Etheostoma nigrum
TTGGGGTCATATACAAATTTCAATGCAACTGATCTCAGCAGGTATTCTGTCTATAATGAAGTGCAATGGAAATTTCTAAGTGACCCCAAACTTTTGACCGGTAGTGTATATAAATATTCTTTGTATTATAATTAATACAATGAGTATTAATATTGTGTATCTATTACTATGACTGTTTTTGCTTTTGACTGTGCAGCATTTTGGCTAAACGCTGTTGTTTTAAAATGTACTTATAAATCAAAATTGTAATGTTTCCCTCCGTTTAAACATCATGTGCCTTCCAGGAAGCACTGGAACAAAGATAAAAGAGAATATACTGTCAGAAAGTGTGCAATAAGATGACTTTATTATAACCTGAACATTACTTTTGAAATTGTTACTTTTGAAAGTGTTTAATAAGAGTTTAACTATGACGCACAAACAAACATATATATATATATATACTGTATATATATATATATATTATCACCAACTATCAGCCTTGTCTTTTCTGGAAATGTACTTAAGGTTTTGCTGTATGTCACCTTGAATTTGTAGTAGCCCTCACACGAGGCGTCTCCCGTGTCATTTGCGACAATTTTCCCCTTTTTGTGGGCAAATGCATCCCAGATGCTCATTCCTTTGCCATCTATGTTCCAAGCTCCTTCGGTCTGGTAGGCAGAGGTGCCAACTCCCCAGGAGAAACCTGCAGAGGAAAACAGAGGAAACTAGACATGGCCATGCTTTGATACAGATACAGACAGCTTTATTTATCCACAAAGGGTATTTCATGTTCTACAGTCCACCCAGACATACACACATTCAGACTGCAAGGTTGAAAACACTTAATTGGACGTTAGCTAAATGACATGTAATGTAATGGTAGAGCGGGCGCCCTCTCTCTCCCCTTTCGTGTCTTTATCTATCCTAGATAGAAAATAAAGACCGAAAAATGCCCCCCAAAGAATAATCTTAACAGAAATACTACAATAAAATCAATCCATAAGTGAATTGCACATAAGAAGTTACAATCCACAAACTTCAAACACATAACTACCATGAGGTTTTTTGCAGAATATCTTTTCATTCATTCAGCAGCTTAATGGCAGAGGGAATAAAAGTTTGCAGCTTGTGAACTACTTAGGACCAAATAGCGCTGACGATATCGCGATATGAGACTAGATATCTTCTTAGATTTTGGATATTGTAATATCGTAATCTGCATTACAGTAAAATTAGGTCATTTTGTGAACAGACTGTTCTAGCTGTTTTATTATTTGCCTTTACCCACATTTTTTATTTTTTAATTTAACCTTTATTTAACCAGGAAAGTCCCGTTGAGGTTAAAAACCTCTTTTTCAACGGAGTCCTGGCCAAGAGGCCGGTAAAAACACAATCAATCACATTTATAAAAGTTACACAACACAGATAATTAAAAACATTTACAATGTAAGCAGGTCATTTCAGGTTCTCTCAATCTGGACTTAAAAACATTTAAGGAAATAAGTTCAGATAATTTCAAGTCTTTTTGCAAAGAGTTGCATGCAGAAGGAGCGGAGTAGACAAAAGCCCTTTTTCCCAGATTTGTACGGGCAAACAGAACAAAGAGCAGCAAGTGATCATCTGATCGCAATGAACACTTCTCCATGTGATTAAACTACTGATGTAGGATGCCCTTATAGATAAAATAACATACTCGTTAAATCCACTCTACTCATGATTATATATCAAAAATGTAATTGGAAAAATATTTTGTGAAAGCACCAAATGTCAACCCTACAAAATTGCTGCAATATACGATATTGAGGTATTGGGTCAACAATATTGTGATATTATATTTTTTTATCGTAATGCCCAGCCCAAGGACTGCACGAGATATATTTGTGCGACATTTCCCAAAAGGTACTCAGAGATTGTTTGTGTTAATTAAAAGAAAATATCAATAGAAAACTGCACGTTAAAATGTAACTTTCCTTTTTTTAGTGGTGCCTTTTATATTCAATCCAATGTTCAATTTGTTCAATATAAGAAAAGGATTTTTCTTTCATTTGTTTTAAATTCAACAACGGTTTGTTGTATTTTAGCAGAATACTGAAAGCAGCAGAAAGGCAGAACTGAGTACACTTTTATGTGTTAATTTATTCAAAAGTAATAGCGTTATCGCGATATTCAACAAGGTTATTGCATGTATGCATAGGTATATGCATATTTTCCTTCTAACGTGCAGCCCTAGTGTTTGATCGTGTGTTGTACCAGTTGGGAAGGTGCTGTAGTAGAAAGACGTCCTCTCATTCTTGGTCCAGTCGAAGTCCTCCCCGGCTGACACACACAGCACCAGAGCAAGCACATGGTACGGCCTCAGGAGACACCGCTGCAGCATCGTGGTCTTTGGCAAAGAGCTTACTGTCTTCAGTTACACCTGAAGGACAATAATCAACCCAGTTTGAACACTGATTTCACAGATTGCATATTGCTTATTATAGGCATCCAAAAACCAGCTGTCAGTTCTGCGTCTCCTGTCTGTCTGCCCTGAGCTAGATGAGTTGAGGACAGATCGCAGAACATAGGCTGCATGTGTGAAGGTAAAACAAAGATTCAGAAACTCACGCAGAGGTGGCAGCTGTCCACAGGTTTCGAGTAAAAGCATCCTACCTCAAACCCCCAAACCTCAGAATCATTTGTCAAGCATCCAGTGGAAAGAAACACCCAGGCATTATGTGAAAAGGGAAGAATCTAGTTTCATTTCAGCCAGCTGTAAGAAACACTGACACAAAACGCTATCAGAGACAGAAAGTAAGCCAGCTTGTCGAGCACAGTCAGGATGAGCGACATGTCGAGCTGTTGTATCTCTTCAGAGGTGTAAAAGATATCCGAGATAAGAAGTAGAATCAACACTGTAAAGTTTGCCTGAGAGTCCTCTTGCCAGTGTCTGTGTTCTGTGTCTCTCCCTACATCTGTCCCTTTGCCCAGCCTCTGTCTCAGCCCCGGCCTGCCTCACTCAGAACCACATATAGATGTCTGACCTGCTGCACGTCCTGCATTTGTCTCCTCTGGAACCTGCTCCAAAATGCAGGAAACGTCCCCAAGCTTCTGGACCTAGTTACTGTCCCCCAGTGTCACCGTCCAGTTCAGAGCCAATGTCACAAAAAAAAACAAAAAAAAAACAGAGTGAAGCATCCAGTGACATTTTCTGCTATTCATCAGACCCCCATACAGCAACACCCCCCGCCCCCCCCCTCCAACCCCCATTTACACACACACACTGAATACCGCTCCATTTGAAGTCAGTGAAGTGTGACAGTAAATTTGCTGGGGCAAACAGATCTTTTGGAAAAAGAAGAGATTCTGGCACTGTAAGCAGAGTTAATGTCAGGGAGCCTGATCCGTTCGCAGCGCGGTCTCATTACACTTTAGGAGCTTTATACTGCTTTGATTTGCAGTCAGGAGTGCATGATAATAATAAAAAATACGTACAAATAAACTAAATGACAACAATACAAACACATAAAGTACAAAAATGTTTCCTGTACATGTACAATATACAGAACACAATACTAAAACTGCAATCTCTAACAAGTTCTTGCACAAGGAACGAAGACATTTTTAGTCCTATCGCTCTAGAATCTGTGGCCTGAGGGGAGTGTTTAAGATGTTTAACCCTCATGTTGTCCTCATGTTGTCCTCATGTTGTCCTCATGTTGTCCTCATGTTGTCCTCATGTTACCCTCATGTTACCCTCATGTTGTCCTCATGTTGTCCTCATGTTGTCCTCATGTTGTCCTCATGTTACCCTCATGTTACCCTCATGTTGTCCTCATGTTGCCCTCATGTTGTCCTCATGTTGTCCTCATGTTGTCCTCATGTTGCCCTCATGTTGTCATCATGTTGTCCTCATGTTGTCCTCATGTTACCCTCATGTTGTCCTCATGTTGTCTTCATGTTGTCCTCATGTTGTCCTCATGTTGTCCTCATGTTGTCCTCATGTTGCCCTCATGTTGTCTTCATGTTGTCCTCATGTTGTCTTCATGTTGTCCTCATGTTGTCCTCATGTTGTCCTCATGTTGCCCTCATGTTGTCTTCATGTTGTCCTCATGTTGTCCTCATATTGTCCTCATGTTGTCTTCATGTTGTCTTCATGTTGCCCTCATGTTGTCTTCATGTTGTCTTCATGTTGTCCTCATGTTACCCTCATGTTACCCTCATGTTGTCCTCATGTTGCCCTCATGTTGTCCTCATGTTGTCTTCATGTTGTCCTCATGTTACCCTCATGTTGTACTCATGTTGCCCTCATGTTGTCTTCATGTTGTCCTCATGTTGTCCTCATGTTGCCTTCATGTTGTCCTCATGTTGTCCTCATGTTGTCTTCATGTTGTCCTCATGTTGCCCCCATGTTGTCCTCATCTTGTCCTCATGTTGCCCCCATGTTGTCCTCATGTTGCCCCCATGTTGTCCTCATGTTGTCCTCATGTTGCCCTCATGTTGCCCCCATGTTGTCCTCATGTTGTCCTCATGTTGTCCTCATGTTGTCCTATATCAATGTTCTTTTTAATTCCCCAAAATAACATGATTGATTCCACACAACGCTCTTTGCCAAGGCCTCAGTCCAGTTCTATAAACGCATCATCAGCTCGAATGGCTTTCCCAATCAGAGAGAGGTGAACTCTAACAGCACGCTATATCAGGGTTCAGCGGGGTTCAGCAAGTCACATTTAAGACTTTTTAAGACCTTTTTAACCCTCATGTTGTCCTCATGTTGTCCTCATGTTGCCCTCATGTCGTCCTCATGTTGTCCTCATGTTGTCCTATATCAGTGTTCTTTTTAACTCCCCAAAATAACATGATTGATTCCACCCAACGCTCTTTGGCAAGTACAAATCTCTACTTTCATTAATTTTGGGGCGTCTTATTCAATTTTATAGCATTGTAAAACAAATGGAAGTGTTTTTTGAAATAGTATTGAGTAAAAGTTGACATATTCCAGTCTGTGATTATCATCAACATCCATTCCTTTAATTTTAGTCTCAATAATTCCTAATTTCTGCTTTTCTAACTCAAACATAGGTATAATTTCCTATAAGTTAGTGTTACGTAGTGTTGAAAACGTCAAAAAAAAGTGACAAACATTGACAAAAAAAAGTCAAAAGTGTTGAAAAATGGGACAAAATGTTAAGAAAAGCAATTATAAATGACTATAGTCATGTGAACAACTGACCTAATGTCATAATAATAATAATAATAATAATTAGTCATATAGATAGATAGAGATAGATTATTCATCCAGAAGGTAATTAAGGTGTCCAATAGCTTATACACAACATACAGTACATACACAGGCATACAGCCATATGACATCCACGCACACATACAATACAAAGGAGAATATCAATAGTGTGCTGTCATGGGTTGGGGTCTTGTTGGGATTATCTTTTCCCTCTTTTTCTGCCTCCTTGTGTTTATTTCCTAGTTTTCTCCCTGGCCTTGTGGTGTTGATCCTGTCTCGTGTTCCCCGGTAAGTGTCTGTTCGGCTTCCTGTTTTATTTTGAAGTCTGTTTTCTGTCTCGTCTTGCCTCTAGCTTTACTTCCTGTGTCTTCCCGCTCTTGTGATTCCCTGATGTTTTCCACCTGATTCCTTGCCTTCTCGTTACCTGGTTACCTCGTGTATATCATGTTTGTGCTCCCCTTCTGTCTCGGCCACCTACCTGTGAGTCGTCCCCTGTGCCTGTTTTTGTATTTTTGTATTCTCCTGTGCCTGTGTTGGATATTGGATGTTGCCTTTTGTTTAACCCTTTTCAATAAAGCCTTTTGAAGCTCCCTCCTGCCGCCTTTTGCTCTGCTTTTGGGTCCTACCTCATCACAGCAGAGTGCTCTTACAGTAAAGTCAGATTGTAGCATCTGTAAACCTTTGATGTAAATTTACTGCTAAAATCTCACCGTATCTTACTGTTTTAATATTATACAGGATCATACTGTAAGTGGCAATTCATTCTGGGAGAAATATAATAATATTACAGCACTATCTGCAGAATGTTGCAGATTACAGGTTTTTCCTGTTAATCACAGTGCAGTGGAGTTTTAAAATACAGCATGCTTACTGTAAATAAGCAGTTTACTGGCGAAGCTGCTGCCAATATATTATTGTAAATTTCCGGTGAAAAGTTTTAAAAAGGAGAAGTGTGGAAAAAAATGCAGAGAGGTGCAATGGTATCATCGTGCAAGAGAGTGTCAATGCAAGTACCTTGCCAGTGCAAATTCTATATCTAAATCTATATCTTTTTGACGAAGTTTAAATTGAGCCAAAGTGATTGAGGAAAACTGTAAGTAGGATTGGGATTAGGATTGCTAATGATTTCCTGAATCGATTCCTATTCATAATGTCCGGATTCAATGCCAATGAGGTCAGTGAAATGTCTGTTACAATGCCTATTTAGCTCGTATATTAAAAAAGGATTCTCAGAGAACTTCTGCTGTAAATTGTAAATGCAAGAAGCAACCCTCAAAAAAAGTAAAGGGGGTCAATTCCCCACATCCATAGTGAAGAGGCATATATTTAAAGATTTTATTCTTCGATATTAGATCACAAACATTGATTCTGAGTAGAAAATCTGTATTTTTATAACCCAGCCCTGATTATTAGCGTTCAAACGTTTCGTATAAAATAAGTTTAGTGGAAGTGGAAGTGCCAAAAGTCTAACGTGTACGTTCAGGTTCATGGAGGTACTGTCAGCCGCCCTCGGGGTCACGACCTCTACAGTGAATAGCGTGCACAAAGCATGAATACATGAATACAACCATTATCATAAGGCTCATTGTTTACACGCCATTGTTGTATAAAATGCTGAATTGTTTAAAGCCCAAACTGTTGGCACTGCACTGTGTGTGTGTGTGTGTGTGTGTGCAAAAACTTTCTTCTCTCTGCTTGTTGTAGTTGCATATTTGCATGCACACATCCATTTCTATTGCTCACCGTGTGTGTGTGTTTGTTTGCTATTTTTGTGCTCTGCATGCGCTTGCAGTGTTTCCAGCTAATGTATGTGTGTATGTGTGCGTGCGTATGCATGTGTGTGTGAGACAACATGAGCGTTGTTGTGTGTTTAGCATATGAATGGCGTCCAGGGGCCCCGGCGACTGTTGCAGAAGCACTCTGATCTTTCTAGTACCTGTGGGCTCCCCTCACCTTGCTGTATTTAAGGGGCTTTCTTGTTGCGTCGCAGAGCTGACATGAACATCTTTACTAAGGTCCCAGGATTAGCCCAACAAACAAGGTATGTTGAGAGCGCCGTGCACCAGCCAGGGGGCCCACAGAGTCAGACCCCCAAAGTCAAGCGTTTTGGAGGTGGGGTGGGTCAGGGGCTCCACATCCCTTGCTGGTTCTCATGCTCTGCTCTTTCTCTCTCTGGGGTGCCTCCAACACCAGTTTCCCAAAATCACCTGATTTTGTGATGTGATCATTGTAGGAGAAATGCACATATACTGTAACAGGTCAGGTGCAAGTTGATGATTTTAATTAGAAAAAAACTGAAGCACAACAATACTTCTAAATCTGGATCAGTTGATTATGTAACACTACAATGTTTTATGTTCAAAATGACATAAGTAGTGACATTTTCAGTGACTCAGGTCTTCCATTTTGCCTTAACACACAAACATTTGTTTCTAAAGTTTTGTTGGGATTGGTCTATCGTCCGATTTCATTATTGAGAGGCATGTTTGGGGTGTAATCATTCATATAAAATACTTCTATATCTACAGCAAGCTGGGGTCTGTGCTCCAACGTGCCTTCTACGGGTCCAGTGGGAGGGTGAGTCCAATATTTACGTCATGAGTCACTTTGTTAAAGCATCACGTTGTTTTGAACAGATGAAGTTTCTAAGTGAAAGCTTTCTTTGTCTTTACTCTATTGAAATTATTAACATACTTGTTTACAGTATTCAATAATAATATAATACTTATTTCCTGTGGGGACTTCTTGGTAAATGTAGAATATTTGTCTTAAATTAATTTTTACTTATAGGGGCTGTACGCTGGAAAATAAAAACCAGCTAGCAGGTATTGCCTCCACACGGTTCTCGTAACCCGTTCCCCAATTCGTGATGTACCGACGTTTCGTAACAGCAATCGAAACAAAGAACAGAGAAACTCCGACACACACGGAGGGAGTGGGACTTCATTCTCTGCTCAGGACGCCATTACTTTACTAAATCTTTACATAGTAAATATTAGTTTGCTATACTAATGTGCTGACTGTTGAGTACAGCTCCTTTTAAAGCTGTGTAGCTTAGCATAAAGACTGGAAGCAGGGGGAAACAGCTAGACACAGAAATACAGATACCAACACACAGGGATGTCAGACTGGGGGGGAGGGGGGACTGAGTACCCGGGGCCCTCATGTGAGGAGGTCCCACAAAGATGCTAGAATGAATAGCTGTGGATGCGGGCAGGGGCCTCTCCAGGGGGCCCAGAATGTGGTCCCACGCCCCTCCAACACCTCTCAAGCTCAGACAGCACTTTGGATCTCGGATGTTTGATCTACATCAGTTTACTGTGAAGCAAATACTTCAGTACTTTTAATTTCTCTCACATACACTGTAAACCTTTGATGTAAATTTACTGCTAAAATCTCACCGTATCTTACTGTTTTAATATTATACAGGATCATACTGCAGATCACAGGTTTTTCCTGTTAATCACAGTGCAGAATTATCAAATACAGCGCTGTTTACTGTTGGTATTGGTATCAAAATGATCACCAAGTGGAACGAAAGACCCTAAAATTGCTGATATTGTCACACAGTTTATCTGCAAGTGGCAGTTTGAAAGACAAACTAGCTTTACATATGGAAGACCTCGCTGTCCCCTCTTCTAAAACCTGGGTTGGCTTAAAATCCCCAACAGTGTGAAAGTAATACTAGTATTGCAAATGAATGAGTTTTTAGAAGAAGCTTATTATTAATGAACACCCGAGTGGTAACGCTTGCAGCAGAATCGCCGCTGATCTTTAGTTTTTTACCCCGGCCTTCAGGTGACCCTGTTCGAGCAGCGGAACTTCGCCGGCAGACGGCTGGACCTGAGCTCCGACTGCGCCAGGCTCAGCGACAAGAACTTCCCAGAGAGATGCAACTCTGTGCAGGTGGAGAGCGGAGCGTAAGTCTACACCGACAGTACATGAAAGGTCACTGCAACACGCACACACACACACACACACACACACACACAGAAGAGAAGTAAAGACAAAGGAGAGATCAGTGTTGTCTCTTGGTCTGTTGAAGACGTCCATATTTGTCAAGGGGTTAAGGGTTCCTACCTCAAGAAAATGTAAAAAAACAACATTTTAATTAAAAAAAAGCAATTTCACATCATTTTGGACCATTGTTATTACCATATCTATGTCTAAAACGTTGAAAAAGCTAGCTAGCCCAATTGTTGCTGCGGCAACGGACTAAACTCAGAGATACATAAACACACGCCCAAGATTGTATTGCAGTAATGTATTCCTCCACACGTAAAATACAATTAGTACTGCAGTAACCAAATGTATAATTACTTTATAAGTACTGCATAAGTGGGCGGTCAACAGAAAGTGTTTGCTCCCAGGCCCCCCCTCTCTGTCAAAGCCCAAAAAACCCAGGTGAACGGGTGAAGCAAACACATTTGTTGTCACTTCCGCTCCAACTGTGATGAAAACACCCACCACCTACAATATAAGTGCACAATACAATAATTAATAAATATTACAAATGAGACCATTAATGCCCCGTCAGTACATAAATGTAACCTAAAGCTTTGGATTTGACACCTGTGTGCATCTCTGGTTGACTCCTCTCTCTCTTCTCGGCTCTTCTTGAAGATGGGTCGGTTACGAGCATGAGAACTTCCGCGGCCGCCAGTACCTGTGGGACATGTCCGAGCGGGGCGAGTACAACTGCTACGACAAGTGGTGCGCCCAGGTGGACCACGTCTCCTCTGTCCGTGCTGTCAAACAGGTGAGACACAAGTTACAGGACATAGGGTCAGTACAGGAGCAGAAACCTGTGTTGGATGGGACACTGTAGTGCTTTTTCAACCCTCTGACGTCATAGCTGCTGCATCTACAGGGGCTAGAATAAGTTATGCCCCCTGTATTTTAACATAGGGGGGTGTATACTTATGCCCCTGTATTTTAACATAGGGGGTGTATACTTATGCCCCCTGTATTTTAACATAGGGGGGTGTATACTTATGCCCCCTGTATTTTAACATAGGGGGGTGTATACTTATGCCCCCTGTATTTTAACATAGGGGGGTGTATACTTATGCCCCCTGTATTTTAACATAGGGGGGTGTATACTTATGCCCCCTGTATTTTAACATAGGGGGGTGTATACTTATGCCCCTGTATTTTAACATAGGGGGGTGTATACTTATGCCCCCTGTATTTTAACATAGGGGGTGTATACTTATGCCCCCTGTATTTTAACATAGGGGGGTGTATACTTATGCCCCCTGTATTTTAACATAGGGGGGTGTATACTTATGCCCCCTGTATTTTAACATAGGGGGGTGTATACTTATGCCCCCTGTATTTTAACATAGGGGGTGTATACTTATGCCCCCTGTATTTTAACATAGGGGGTGTATACTTATGCCCCCTGTATTTTAACATAGGGGGGTGTATACTTATGCCCCCTGTATTTTAACATAGGGGGGTGTATACTTATGCTCCCTGTATTTTAACATAGGGGGGTGTATACTTATGCCCCCTGTATTTTAACATAGGGGGTGTATACTTATGCCCCTGTATTTTAACATAGGGGGTGTATACTTATGCCCCCTGTATTTTAACATAGGGGGTGTATACTTATGCCCCCTGTATTTTAACATAGGGGGGTGTATACTTATGCCCCTGTATTTTAACATAGGGGGGTGTATACTTATGTCCCCTGTATTTTAACATAGGGGGGTGTATACTTATGCCCCCTGTATTTTAACATAGGGGGGTGTATACTTATGCCCCCTGTATTTTAACATAGGGGGGTGTATACTTATGCCCCCTGTATTTTAACATAGGGGGTGTATACTTATGCCTCCTGTATTTTAACATAGGGGGTGTATACTTATGCCTCCTGTATTTTAACATAGGGGGGTGTATACTTATGCCCCCTGTATTTTAACATAGGGGGGTGTATACTTATGCCCCCTGTATTTTAACATAGGGGGATGTTTCTTCTCTTCGTTGAGATTACACTGTAATTTGCAGGCTGTTTTATAAAAGTTACTGAATTTGGATTGTTTGACACAGAATGTGATTAGTATGAAAATCAAAGTTTATAATTTTCCAGGCAATAACACAGAGCTGTGCACTGAGGGGAAAATCATAATCTAGAAATAAAATATATATATATATATAAATATACAAAGCAACATTGCATGATGATTTTAGACTCCAAAGGAGTAATTTCAAGAGGTTTTGTTGTGAAAACACACACACTGACCGTATTTCTCTTATATCCAGGACAACAATCCCGGCAGAGCTCAGCTGTTTGAGCGAGCCGGCTTCTCTGGTAAGAAGATGGAGATCCAGGATGACATCCCCAACCTGATGAGTCGCTACAGCCTCAACAGAGTCGCCTCCATCCGCGTGCTCGGTGGAGCGTAAGTGCAACATCCTTCCTCCCTGGTCTCTTTCACTCTCAATCCTTTGAGAGGAAATGCTATAGGACCAATTGTCAGATTTACGTTAATGTTTTTTGCATGTAGCTCGAGTCAAGTCTGGGGATTTAGTCGTGCATCATCATACACGTCACTCTGTGTGGGAAACTGGGGCTAGATTTAGCTAACAGACTTTCCGAGTTGGTGACGCGTTGACCTGACGTACAAAAACACAGCCGACGATCGTTCAAATGTGTTGAATGGTTAGAAGCTTTTCCTAAATATAGAAAATTCACACATGCATGTGATGCATTTTGCCAACGTCCACAATGTGCTATTGATTTAGGTTGCAGACGTCCATTGGCTTCAACAGAGTAACTTAAATTAGTTATGCTGCGTGCTATTGCCAGTAACATACCAAGTAGGCCCATGTTTTGAGCTCTTGTACACACTTTAGTGAGGAAAGTAATGCGTAGTTGAAGAGCTTTGGGGTGTCCTTTGTTATTGTGGCCTCCATGTTTTCACACACCTAATGCTCTAGGCTACGGTGGCAGCAGTGCAACAAGTTGTTAATCAAACCAATATAACAGAAAAGAAGTGGCCTAAAGGTTAGTGAAGCGAGTGTGTGACCGGGAGGTTGTCAGTTCAATCCCCAGATAACATGGGTGGGGAAAGCCGTGCTTGTCCCTCCCTCATTTACCACCACTGAGGTGATATTCATGTTCAGTGATCAGACTCTGGTTGTAGTGGGCTGCTTCCGGGTAGGATTGTGATCAGGGCGTTCCTGCCTGTGAACCTTCCCTTGAAGGTTAAATTTTAAAAAATAAAACACGCTGGCAGTTGGAAAAACGCCATTCCTGTTGGTGGTATTCCCAAGTGGCATGAATGGACCGGAAGTCTCACAGCAGCCAGGTCTCTTTGGATGCTCTTTTATATAGACCTTAGTGGTCCCCTAATACTGTATCTGAAGTCTTTTATATAGACCTTAGTGGTCCCCTAATACTGTATCTGAAGTCTTTTATATAGACCTTAGTGGTCCCTAATACTGTATCTGAAGTCTCTTTTATATAGACCTTAGTGGTCCCCTAATACTGTATCTGAAGTCTTTTATATAGACCTTAGTGGTCCCCTAATACTGTATCTGAAGTCTTTTATATAGACCTTAGTGGTCCCTAATACTGTATCTGAAGTCTCTTTATATAGACCTTAGTGGTCCCCAATACTGTATCTGAAGTCTCTTTTATATAGACCTTAGTGGTCCCTAATACTGTATCTGAAGTCTTTTATATAGACCTTAGTGGTCCCCTAATACTGTATCTGAAGTCTTTTATATAGACCTTAGTGGTCCCTAATACTGTATCTGAAAAAAATGTTCTATAACTTATTTTGTAATTTACAATAAAAAGTCAATACTCCAGATGTTTGAGATTATTCAGAGCAGACACCCCCCCCCTTTGGAATAACTAACTTTTCATGTTACATTTCCAGGTTTTTAAATTCAGTTAACCTTGATGTTTGTGTGCAGGTGGGCGGTGTATCAGGAGCCCAACTACAGGGGCCCTCACTACATCCTGGAGAAGCGTGATTACAACAACTTCTCTGACTGGGGCAGCCAGAACAGCACCGTGGGCTCCATGCGCCGAGTCCGCTTCAACTAAACATCTGATCTACAAGTCCTTCAACATGACATCTCCCGTCAAACCTGTCAGCTTTACAAACTGCACTTATTTTGGTAATAAACTTGGAACAAAAAGCCAAAGCAGTCCTTTAGATTTTAATTGAGGTGTTCAGTGTTTTGGTTTAACTGTTTGCACCAACGCCTAGTTATATAACTAGGGAGAGTCACAAGTTAAAGAACTCTTCTTAAATACAAACTTAACTTGTGATTGGCATTACAATCAACCAAGTCAAGGTTGTCAGTGATTTGACAAGATTTTTAGCTTTATGAACAAATAACATTCTAGTATATCCAATGAGATCCGTCAGGGCAATTCTAAAATGAAGTACAAGAAATAAAACAAAAATAAGGCACTTTTATCCGTGAGGTAGACTACAGCTTAAAGACAACATTTTAAGTTGCTTTCAAACTTCTGATTGGAAAATCTAGCGTACCACAAAGTTCAGGCTAAACATCCCGAATCTGAAAATCGATCAACTCTGAACCAACAAAGCTTGGGTAAAAAATTAAAAAACATTTTAATAAAGTTTCTCCACAGATTGTGATCCATCATAAAGTGCATGTGAACTGTCCACTGACAAAGTAAAAAGGTTAGCCTCAAGGATGGTGGCGAGGATCTGCCATGATCATGATGGTGGACGACTTCAGATGAGGAACGAGGCTGATCTTCATCAGCTTGCTGCTCGAGTACTTGTTCCTCACGGCCTGCACAAGGACAAAATTAAAAAGGTATGCATTTATAAAAATGTAAAATACCCTTGTTCTTCCTTTGACTGAACTCACCTGGAACTTTGTCTTCCCCTCATTTACCATGACAACGTTTTTGGCGATGTGCTGCATGATGGGCTTCAGGTGGGCCGCGTCATATGTGGAGTAGTGCTGCTGTGTGGGAGACTGACGAGACATACCAAATAAAACCCCGCAGCTGACCAAATTACACACTGAAGTTGACAAGTGTTTCATAAAATTGAAAAGTCAGACTCACCCACGGCAGCCCTTCCAGCAGCAGCTGGGAGAGACCGAGCGATGCAGCCGCGATCTCAGACGGCCGATAGTGCACCATGCTGTAGTCGACGAGGGTCAGCTCCATCAGGTACTTGGCCAGCGTGTGTCTCTCTACATCAGCCTGAGACACAAACATCCAGCCCACTGAGAACCATGCTTATACTAATTTTACAAATCCTTGCCCATCATCATTTTAGCACAACACTTAGCACAGAAGTGTTTACGCATTAGTCTCCAGTCTGGGAAAATGAGGTCACGCTCAATTGCTACTGCTGCTCGGTTATGATTTACTGCAGGACAATACAAGCAGGGTAAATATTAGTGTGGGAAGATTAGTGAGGTAGAGCTGCAAAAATTGAGTTTTCAATTTAAAAAAATTAAATATCAACCTTTTCAATAATCAATTTGAAGCATTTAATGAAAGGAAAAGTTTAAAAAGTGATTCCAGCTTGTTAAATGAACATCTTCCCTACTCCGTGACAGGTAACTGAATATCTGAGTTAAAGACATGACATCATTTTGGGCTTTTGGGAAACACTGATCTTAATTTTAGGAAACAGCCAACCAAGAAAATCTACAATGCCCTAAAGTGAGTCCTACAAATTACTGAGTAGCCATTGACTGTTAAGGATCACACAACATGTATACATTTTAAGAGTGACTCACACTGCAAATCCTTGTCCCTTGTTCTAAAAGGAAGTCTACATGTGAAAATGTTAGCACATTTAAAAAGGCAACACATGCTTACAGTAGTTTAACATCCAAAGAACTGATGCTGTAGCGCTACTTTTTGCACATTGATCATGTCATTTTGAACAAAACTCACATTAGCCACCTTGGAGGCCCGTCTGAGGAAGTGTAAAGGGAGAGGACGTCCCAGCTGAAAGTTGAGGGTCCTCAAAACGAGCTGCTCCATCTCCAGAATCTGAGACTTTGTAAAGGCGTTGTCTGTGATGTAGGCAAAGTCTCCGACCTCAGGAGCGTACATCTCCTCGTATTTACAGGCCACCAGCATGGCCGTCACGCCAACAAGCTGCAGCTTTCTGCGAGACACCGGCTGGACCTGCAGCACACCGGGCAACTCTTCAAATGTCGGCTCGTAATCATAAAACACAATTTAAAAACTATGTTTTGCAAATAAACTTGTCTTTTATCAACTGGAAAATTGAACAACTACCACTTTTCTTGTTTGAAAGCCATGATGTCTCATGTGGGGGCCAAATTCTCTGGGTGGGAAAGCAGAGGTAACCTTTTCCCTTACGACCTCATAAGGGGCAAAATTCCAGCTCTGAGCTTTCATTTTCTAAAGGCAGAACAGGATACCCAGGGCTCAGTTTACACTGATCACCATTTCTAGCCACTGGGGGGAACTCATTAATTAAAAAAAAAAATAAACTTAAACATTAAATTTTCAGCCATGAGATCTTTAAAGCCTTTGGCAGGAAAGGGGAGAGAGATGGAAACATACAGCAAAGGGCCGCAGGCCGGAATCAAACTGACAAGCTTTAGTCTACGGGGCACGCGCTCAACCAGGTAAGCTACCCAGGCGCACCAGTTGAACTTCAATACATGCAACATCTAGCCAAACGTAAGAGTAATCATGGGAAATAATCTTTATTTCAATATAATGTGATAATTCCCCCCCCCCTCCATAGAGCAGCCCTAGGAAACATTTATATACGCCGCTCACAAAACCCAAGAAATAAGAGCGTCGAGTCAGTTCCTACCTGGAGAAACCGATCCAGGACAGCGACTGTGAGGTACAGAGTCTCCTGCAGCAGCTGGAACCTGGAGTGAACCTGGACCAGCCAGTCAATCAGAAGCGCTCGCATGCGTTCGGTGATTTCATAACCCTGCATGTAGTTGGCGCGTACGGCCTGCTGCACCTGTGGAGAGACGGTGATGTAACACACACCAACGCAGGGAGAGAGCAGAGTTTGGCTGAGGGAGGGAATAACTTACCTCCAGGACATGGAGATAATTGTAGATCTCTTTGACGTATTCTGAGCAGAGCTGTGGCAGGTCCGAGTCCTGCTCGTCGACATCCTGCACTGTGAGCAGCGCCTCGGAGAAAGCCTGGCACAGTTCCTCCTCCTCCCTCATGGACACGTCAGCCGCCAACTCCTCTGAAACTGGGGGAGAGGATCTGCAGGCGCTGGGACCGGGACTACTGGAAGCACCACCGGTTTGGCTTTTTGGGCACAAGATGGTTTGAGTGATGCAGTTGATTTTGTTGGTCCAGTCATCTGAGGGAACCAAATGCAGTTTTATTCAGAAGTGGGCATTTGTGTTGTTTGAGGCATTTAAGGATCATTAGATTTGAAGACATGAAGTTCATAAGTTGGTGAGAACAAACTGATGAGTTACTTTACTCCAACTGAAGCAACAGACAGCAACACTTAAACACATGGGAAATGTAGGCATCAAGACACAAAATACAAACCAGAATAAAGAATATAAAAACTAAGAATAAAAACAGCAGTGAAGTGAATACTCTAGGCACCAGAACTATTACAGAGAGCTGTCACTAGAATGTACTAATGGAGGGAAATTGAGAAATAAATTTGTTACATCCATCCAGTGTAATTAGTTTTAGTTTGGGTTGTTTTATAGTCACAGCAGCATTGACTGCAAGTGAAAAAAAAATAAAAGTATATAAACATTGAAACGACTTCTACATTCTCAGTGTTTGTTTTTATTATTTGTTTTTTTACGTGTGTATGTGTCCGTGTACATATGCATGTTTATAATTGGAAGAAAAAAAAATTGTATATTTACAAAAAAATATTTTGTAAAAACATAAGTGTGACGTGACACAGTCATGACACATGATCCCTAACCTGTCATGACAAACTCGAACAACACTTCCTAAAAGAAGCGTTGTCATAGACGCTTATGACAGGTTTATGACAGCGTCATGTCGCCCTTATGTAGATACCTTCATGTACAGAGTAACCACCTGTTCTTCCATGATAGGGTTACCTTTGGGTTGACTGTTGCTCCAGGAAAGTTGGTAAGCTCCCCGAGAGCAGCTCTCCTCGGACCGGCTGCGGGTTTCTTCCCCATCTTCCCGGGGTTCACTGAGGCTGGGAGCTGCTGGAAGAGAACGGGACACGATAACATTGGCTGGTGTAAAGTGTCAGCTGAACAACTATCAAAACAAACAGCTAGCTAGCTACCTAGCTAAGTAGCTATCGAAGCTAACCGAAGCCGCTTTGCTAACAAAACAGCGGAATAACTTGAGTTTACTCACCGCGGCACGAACCTCCACAGACGACATGATTAATTCCGGCAGTAGCGACGCCAAACTGGGAGTTAAAAAGGACTTCTGTTCTCACCACCCTGCAAACTTTACCAAGAAGCTCTGGGAACGCCAACTTCTGCATGTAAACAACAACGCGGAGACAAGCTGCTTTAAAATAGCGCTCCGCCGAATCTGATTGGATACAGATTTGGCAGGACGCTCCTGATTGGCTGAAAATCACTGAGGTCAAAAGTACAATCTCGAATGGACCGTGTGGGTTACCGTACATGCCTAGATACCTTAATTTCCAAATATATATATATTTATTTTCATATTTAATTTAAATAATATATACTTTTCATGTCCTGCTAAATGTCTCATATAAATATCGAAATCAATTTTATTTCTGTAGTCACGAATTTCAATAAAGATATATTATATTATACAAATAATGATAATATTGTTGAATTATTATAAAGTACACTTTCAGCAGTTGTCATGCTGTGTTTCATATTGTTTTCACTGATTCATGTATTTTAATTCTGGAGTTTAAGAAAACACTTTAATAGCTTAGTACAGTGGCCATTCATTTTCTAATAAAAGCTGAGTACTGGGGTATTTTCCATACACCGATTTTTAGAGTAGCAATATTAAGTTATTAAGTATAAATCAGATGTCAAAAATAGGCTATGCAAAAGATGTAGGCACCCTTGTCATTTTGCTGATTTGAATACCTTATTATTATACTTAGTACTGATTAATTGGAACACCCAATTGGTTTGGTGAGCTCATTAAGCCTCCAACTTCATAAACAGGTGCAGCCAATCATGAGAAAAGGTATTTAACGTGGCCAATTGCAAGCTGGTGTTTTCTTTGACTCTCCTCTGAAGAGTGGCAACATGGAGGGACCCAAAACAACTCTCAAATGACCTGAAAACAAAAGGTTGTTCAACATCATGGGTTAGGGGAAGACTACAAAATGCTATCGCAGAGATGTAAGCTGTCAGTGTCCACTGTGAGGAAATGGAAGACCACAGGACCAGTTCTGGTTAAGGCCAGAAGTGGTCTGCTTAAAATCTACTGTGGCCATCCCAGTCCCCAGACCTGAATATCACTGAAAACCTGTGGGATGATTTGAAATGGGGTGTTCATGCTCAGCAACCATCAAACCTAACTGAATTGGAGATGTTTTGTAAGGAGGAATGGTCTAAAATACTTTCATCCAGAATCCAGACGCTCATAGAAGCTATAGGAAGCGTCTTATTTTTGCAAAAGCAGGCTCTACTAAATATTGATGGGATTTTTCTGTTGGGGTGCCCAGATTTATGCACCTGTCTAATTTCGTTTTGATGCATATTGCACATTTTCTGTTAATCCAATAAACCTCATTTCACTACTGAAATATTACTGTGTACATCAGTTACTGGATAGATCAAAATGAAATCGCTGATCCAAACACTCAATTATTCATAAATGAAAATCATGGAAATTGTCAAGGTGCCCAAACTTTTTCATACAACTGTATTCTATGCAAATAAGGTATAAAAGCATTAGGCTGCCCTACAATATATTGTAGGCCCTGTTTAATATGTAACTTAATTTTACACAATACATGTAGTAGGGGGTCCTGCTCCGTCTATCTCAAGTTAAGGGGTCCTTGGCCTAGAAAACCCTGCTCTAACTAACTCTATACTTTCCATTTGGACAACAGAAACACAGAATTTCAAACAACGAGCCACATGTATCTTTTATTCGTGACATAATCTAGGCAGTTTAGGATGAATCTCACGAGTTCACCAGGATAATCAATTTTATTTCTTGAAAGTAATTCAGTCATGCTTACTGCTTATTTATTTAAGCATATTCCTATCTGAAAGGATTACCGCAGCTACGCCTTCACTTAACCATTTCATTGTAATACACATACAGTACAAAAAGACATGATCCTAATGGACGGGTGAATAATAAAAAGCTCCTTTTCATGTGGTTTCACTCAAGCCACAACAGAGGGATGAAGAAGTTATATTTTCCCAGGATGATGAGAAAACAGATGCACATATTTAAAAGTCTGGTGATATTATATATTTTTGTCATTGCCATAAAATCCCATAAAAAAAAACAAAAGATTACAACCAACAATGTATTGCTCCTGTGAACAAGAAGTGTCTGATATATCTTATTCCTCTGTGGCATAGAGCTCCATCTCATGTAATGTGGAATGAATCCGCCGCTGAAAGTAGTTCCTAACAATTTCACTCTTTCTGTTTGAGTAATGTTCGATAAAATCTGCAGTGACCAGCTGTTGGATGTATCCCAATATCCTGCAGGTATTTAACTTGTGTGTAATATTTTAAAGCTTTAGTGCATACCTTTTTGATATTAATGAATGTCCGTTCCATTCAAGCCGTTGCTCAATGAGTTGCTACAAAGCTAATTAAGACTATCAGCTCTACATAAGTCTCTATTTCTCAGGAGGACTACGTTCAGAAGATTGTGGCGTCCGGCGACTTTCCCGCGCATAAACTCGAGTGAAGATAATGACCTCTTCTGAAGAGTCCATCAAGTTTGTTTTTTTAAATCCTTTGTGTCCTCCTTGGCTACTAGCAACTGCATACATGGCTTGTTTCATGTGGACGCGCTTGGACAGTTTTGTTGTCATTACTTAGAATACGCACTATAGCTTTAAAACCCAAAGTTAAATCATCAATACAGTAGAAAATCTATGTAATCCTTTAACTGGCAGGCAGTGTTTCAGAGTTTCCATAATGAGTTAGCACTCCTCTACACTGTCACGTCATGAAACCTTACTTTCGTTATTGCCTTGTTAAAAAACTGAAAAAGGAGGAAATCTCTCCTGGTTCTCGATTTCGTTTCCTTCTCATTTTGACTGAAGTGTCATTCAGTAAGAAAAAAAAAATCACTTGCAGTTTTATTTGCATGTTGTTTTCTGATCCCAAACAGATAAAGAGGAGACAAACAATGACCCAGCGCCTCTGGCCTAAACATTTATTCTGCATGTTTTCTGGAGACTGGATGGCGTGAAAACCAAATCAGTTGCCATTGTGGTTCATCTGAAGGTAGTCATTGTGTAATTTCTCTTGGGCCTCGTAGAGCTTGCGCAGCTTCTTGGCTTGTCCTTTGCTCAGCTCCTTCCCTTCGGCGTCATGAGTGGGGAAACCCTGTTGACAGCAACAAGAACAGAGCAACAAGTCTTAAGTTCATTCTGATAAGTTTCCATCTCCATGTCGCAACAACATGTCACCCAATTTCCAGAAAATCAGCAAAAGAAAACTCAGATTAAAAGGTACTCTAAGCGATGTCATGTGTTTTTTAGGCTACAAAATTTTTGTCACATACAGCCAACATCTCCTCACTATCTGCTAGCTGCCTGTCCCCTGAACACACTGTAAAAAACATCTCCTCACTATCTGCTAGCTGTCTGTCCCCTGAACACACTGTAAAAAACATCTCCTCACTATCTGCTAGCTGTCTGTCCCCTGAACACACTGTAAAAAACATCTCACTATCTGCTAGCTGCCTGTCCCCTGAACACACTGTAAAAAACATCTCACTATCTGCTAGCTGCCGGTCCCCTGAACACACTGTAAAAAACATCTCCTCACTATCTGCTACCTGCCTGTGCCCTGAACACACTGTAAAAAACATCTCCTCACTATCTGCTAGCTGTCTGTCCCCTGAACACACTGTAAAAAACATCTCACTATCTGCTAGCTGCCGGTCCCCTGAACACACTGTAAAAAACATCTCCTCACTATCTGCTACCTGCCTGTGCCCTGAACACACTGTAAAAAACATCTCGCTATCTGCTAGCTGCCTGACCCCAGAACACACTGTAAAAAACATTTCACTATCTGCTAGCTGCCTGTCCCCTGAACACACTGTAAAAAACATCTCCTCACTATCTGCTAGCTGCCTGTCCCCTGAACACACTGTAAAAAACATCTCCCCACTAGCTGCCTGTCCCCTGAACACACTGTAAAAAACATCTCACTATCTGGTAGCTGCCTGTCCCCTGAACACACTGTAAAAAACATCTCACTATCTGCTAGCTGCCTGTCCCCTGAACACACTGTAAAAAACATCTCCTCACTATCTGCTAGCTGCCGGTCCCCTGAACACACTGTAAAAAACATCTCCTCACTATCTGCTAGCTGCCTGTCCCCTGAACACACTGTAAAAAACATCTCGCTATCTGCTAGCTGCCTGTTCCCAGAACACACGTGTAAAAAACATCTCCTCACTATCTGCTAGCTGTCTGTCCCCTGAACACACTGTAAAAAACATTTCACTATCTGCTAGCTGCCTGTCCCCAGAACACACTGTAAAAAACATCTCGCTATCTGCTAGCTGCCTGTCCCCTGAACACACTGTAAAAAACATTTCACTATCTGCTAGCTGCCTGTCCCCAGAACACACTGTAAAAAACATCTCGCTATCTGCTAGCTGCCTGTCCCCTGAACACACTGTAAAAAACATTTCCTCACTATCTGCTAGCTGCCTGTCCCCTGAACACACTGTAAAAAACATCTCGCTATCTGCTAGCTGCCTGTCCCCTGAACACACTGTAAAAAACATTTCACTATCTGCTAGCTGCCTGTCCCCAGAACACACTGTAAAAAACATCTCGCTATCTGCTAGCTGCCTGTCCCCTGAACACACTGTAAAAAACATTTCCTCACTATCTGCTAGCTGCCTGTCCCCTGAACACACTGTAAAAAACATCTCACTATCTGCTGGAAGAGAGGGGGAGGGGACGGGATGATGAGGAGGAGGGAGGGGCGAGCTAGCCTCCATTTTGTTTGACAATACTTCAAACGTCAACAAGAAGTGACGTCATCCCCCAACATCGCTTAGAGCACCTTTAATGTGTTTCCATCAGCTGGTGGAGCTAATTCTCAGGTGCCAGTTAACAAATTCAGAAGAAGAGGGCGCAATGAGATGACACAGTACCAAAATCCATAATATCATTACTGCTGGCTTTCTTCATGTTTTCCCTGCTGTATAAATTGTTTGCAAAGTACGGTTCAGTCATAAAACAAAACCCACTACAGCCAATTTAATTCAAATTAGTGCAAAACTGCACTGTATTAAGGAGAGGAGGACCGGGGCCATGTATTGCGAGATTTTGGGGAACAACCTCCTTCCATCAGTTAGAGCATTGAAGATGGGTCGAGGCTGGGTCTGCCAACATGACAATGACCCGAAGCACACAGCCAGGAGAACCAAGGAGGGGCTCTGGAAGAAGCAGATCAAGGTTCTGGGGGGGCCTAGCCAGTCTCCAGACCTAAACCCAGTAGAGAATCTTTGGAGGGAGCTCAAACTCCGTGTTTCTCAGCGACAGCCCAGAAACCTGACTGATCTAGAGAAGATCTGTGTGGAGGAGTGGGCCAAAATCCCTTCTGCAGTGTGTCAAACCTGGTGAAGAACTACAGGAAACGTTTGACCTCTGGAACTGCAAACAAAGGCTACTGTACCAAATATTAACATTGATGTTTCTCAGGTGTTCAAATACTTATTTGCAGCTGTATCATACAAATAAATAGTTAAAAAAATCATACATTGTGATTTCTGGATATTTTTTTTTAGATTATATCTCTCACAGTGGACATGCACCTACGATGACAATTTCAGACCCCTCCATGATTTCTAAGTGGGAGAACTTGCAAAATTGCAGGGTGTTCAAATACTTATTTTCCTCACTGTATGTGTCAATTCTCCTTAATTAAACCATAGCTTCACTGGGAAAGCAAAATGAAATGCAGTCATGCTATAAAATATTTATTTTGAAATTCAGAGTGAAAATACACAAGAGATTTACCAGCTCATCGAATTTGGAATACTTGTCGGTTTCTGTGCGAAACATGTCACATGGAGGCACCTTCATCTTAGCCAGTTTAGCCATCTGAAACAGATAAAAGACATGAGTAAGGGAACATGTTCAGCACATCTGAGAAACATAACTTCTTCTTTATGAGTGACCTCTTGTTCTTGTTTCTTCCTGGCAGCTTCTTCCTTCTTCCTTTTCTTCTCCTCCTCCATCTGTAAAAGAAGAAAACAATAGTCCGAAGCTTTCATTTTGTTTCCTCCCGTCTTCCTTCCTTGTGCTGTTGTCCACAGACTGTAAACCGTCACGTAAAGCGGGTTTCACGCTTCCAGACCCTCCTCCACAGCACTGCGGAGGAGGGTCTGGCTAGTCCACACAGCATTCTGAGAAGGGAGAAGAACGTGCTCTGGTTTATCGGCATTTCTTTAAACCAATCACAATCGTCGTGGGCGGTGCTAAGGGGACGGACGGAGCAACGGCGCCGCTGCAAAACAGCCTCAGGAAGGAAGTTGTTTTGCTGGAACATGTTGTAATGGGAAAATTACATTCCACCAATTATTTTCATATTAATTATTCATAATAGGATCTCCAATGCCTCTCAGTGTATATGACTTCTGTATCTGTCATCTGTGTGTTTCTCCTTGATGGAGACCACTGGGTTTGTTA
Source organism: Etheostoma nigrum (assembly GCA_029931835.1). NCBI lineage: Eukaryota > Metazoa > Chordata > Actinopteri > Perciformes > Percidae > Etheostoma > Etheostoma nigrum. Next base: position 36,602,378 of record CM057237.1, read on the forward strand.
TTCCTTAAAGGATAGATGACGTGGAGCCTGACAGAAGCAGTTGCCTAGAGCGGTGTTTATCATAGCAGGTCCCAGGTCGAGACCATAGCAGGTCCTAGCAGGTCCCAGGTCGAGACCATAGCAGGTCCCAGGTCGAGACCATAGCAGGTCCTAGCAGGTCCCAGGTCGAGACCATAGCAGGTCCTAGCAGGTCCCAGTTCGAGACCATAGCAGGTCCCAGGTCGAGACCATAGCAGGTCCCAGGTCGAGACCATAGCAGGTCCTAGCAGGTCCCAGGTCGAGACCATAGCAGGTCCTAGCAGGTCCCAGGTCGAGACCATAGCAGGTCCCAGGTCGAGACCATAGCAGGTCCTAGCAGGTCCCAGGTCGAGACCATAGCAGGTCCTAGCAGGTCCCAGGTCGAGACCATAGCAGGTCCTAGCAGGTCCCAGGTTGAGACCATAGCAGGTCCCAGGTCGAGACCATAGCAGGTCCCAGGTCGAGACCATAGCAGGTCCTAGCAGGTCCCAGGTCGAGACCATAGCAGGTCCCAGGTCGAGACCATAGCAGGTCCTAGCAGGTCCCAGGTCGAGACCATAGCAGGTCCCAGGTCGAGACCATTGCAGGTCCTAGCAGGTCCCAGGTCGAGACCATAGCAGGTCCCAGGTCGAGACCATAGCAGGTCCTAGCAGGTCCCAGGTCGAGACCATAGCAGGTCCCGGGTCGAGACCATAGCAGGTCTCGGGTCGAGGCCATAGCAGGTCCCGGGTCGAGACCATAGCAGGTCCCGGGTCGAGGCCATAGCAGGTCCCGGGTCGAGGCCATAGCAGGTCCCAGGTCGAGGCCATAGCAGGTCCCGGGTCGAGGCCATAGCAGGTCCCGGGTCGAGGCCATAGCAGGTCCCGGGTCGAGACCATAGCAGGTCCCGGGTCGAGACCATAGCAGGTCCCAAGTCGAGACCATAGCAGGTCCCAGGTCCCAGGTCGAGACCATAGCAGGTCCCAGGTCGAGACCATAGCAGGTCCCAGGTCCCAGGTCCCAGGTCGAGACCATAGCAGGTCCCGGGTCGAGACCATAGCAGGTCCCGGGTCGAGGCCATAGCAGGTCCCGGGTCGAGACCATAGCAGGTCCCGGGTCGAGACCATAGCAGGTCCCGGGTCGAGACCATAGCCTATCCAAGAGACAAGATGTCCTTTTTCAGCTAAGATAGAATGACCGGTCCAGATACTTGGACACGTGAGGTACAGATTCAGAAATACATAATAGAACAAACTGTCCGCCTGAGGTCCGTTAATTGTTATGTTTGAGATTAAACTGTTTTCCTAACAAGGGTTTTTTCTCCTCTGGGGGGACTGGATATAAGGAACTGTCATATGTTACGCGAGACACAGAACTGTTGTCACTTTGTAACTCTGATTCATTGTGAATGCTGTTTGTGTCATTTTTGATTGTTCTCTCGAGAAAATAATTAAACCCTTCCACCGAATACCTAAACTTTTAATCCAGTTTGCAGCCGGTCTTTATTTTGTTTCTACAAGGTCTCTTCTTCACCCAAATTCCTCCCTCGCTGTAACAGAAACTTCCACCACAATGTGTACGTTCAAAGGTTGTTTTAGTCTTGCGACAGAAAACTCCGATTGGACAGATAGTCTAGATTTGGATTTACCCTGCAGAGATCTGAGGACCAGGTAACCATAGTCCTCAGATTGGACAGATAGTCTAGCTAGCTGTCTGGATTTACCCTGCAGAGATCTGGGGACCAGGTAACCATAGTCCTCAGATTGGACAGATAGTCTAGCTAGCTGTCTGGATTTACCCTGCAGAGATCTGAGGACCAGGTAACCATAGTCCTCAGATTGGACAGATAGTCTAGCTAGCTGTCTGGATTTACCCTGCAGAGATCTGAGGACCAGGTAACCATAGTCCTCAGATTGGACAGATAGTCTAGATCTGGATTTACCCTGCAGGGATCTGAGGACCAGGTAACCGTAGTCTCCAAGTGAGGGCCATCCGGCAAAAAATCCAGCGGCACCTGAACAATCCCGGAGATGAAATGCCGTTGATATAGACTGGGGCGCTGCGGGTGGCACACATAGTCGCTGTCAAAGAACGTGCTTCTTCTCTTCTGTAGCCAATCATTGCAACGCGGTGTTCGCATTGTTTCCAAATCTTGGAGCTCGGACCCTCCGCACACAGTCACCCAGGACACAGGTGTGCCATATCGCCGTCCACACCGCCTCGACAACACTGACTACTCATTGGTTGCCAGATTGTAAATCTACTGTACCTTTTGTGGTGTTCATGCCAAGCAAGACAACAAAAAACTGGCATCACCATCAGTCCAGACTAGGGAATCCAGATTTTTGGGGTTCGACCAAATACCGAATCCAAATCAGAGTCCTCCTCCCATCCTCAGTCCATTACTAAAAGGTGGGAATCAGCAGACGCCTCCCGATACGATATCATCACCATACTTATGCCACGAGACAATATTATTGCGATTTTAAACACATTGCAATTTTCTGCGTTATATTGCAATTTATAACCTTTTTTTTCCAACTTCTAATTTTTCCCAATTTCAAATGACGTCTCCAAAAGGAAACTTTGTCAACATCCGTTTTATCTAAAAAGAAAAATTTCTCTGTTTGTGAATCGTATTGTCACTTTCTTGTCAAATTTTGGTCACTTTTTGTCACATTTTTGGTCAAATCTTTGTCACTTTTACCACATTTTTGTCACATTTTTGTCACTTTTACCACATTTTACCACATTTTTGTCACTTTATGTCACATTTTTGTCACTTTTACCACATTTTTGTCACACTTTAATGTTATTGCTGATAAATGGGATTGCCAAGCAGACAAACTGACCAACACATATACAGTGCCTTGCGAAAGTATTCGGCCCCCTTGAAGTTTTCAACCTTTTGACACATTTCAGGCTTCAAACATAAAGATATAACATTTTTATTTTTTGTGAAGAATCACCAACAAGTGGGACACAATTGTTAAGTGGAACGAAATCTATTGGATATTTTAAACTTTTTTAGCAAATAAAAAACTGAAAAGTGGTGCGTGCAAAATTATTCGGCCCCCTTGCGTTAATACTTTGTAGAGCCACCTTTTGCTGCGATTACAGCTGCAAGTCGCTTGGGGTATGTCTCTATCAGTTTTGCACATCGAGAGACTGACATTCTTGCCCATTCTTCCTTGCAAAACAGCTGGAGCTCAGTGAGGTTGGATGGAGAGCGTTTGTGAACAGCAGTTTTCAGCTCTTTCCACAGATTCTCGATTGGATTCAGGTCTGGACTTTGACTTGGCCATTCTAACACCTGGATACGTTTATTTGTGAACCATTCCTTTGTAGATTTTGCTGTATGTTTGGGATCATTGTCTTGTTGGAAGATAAATCTCCGTCCCAGTTTCAGGTCTTTTGCAGACTCCAACAGGTTTTCATCCAGAATGGTCCTGTATTTGGCTGCATCCATCTTCCCCTCAATTTTAACCATCTTCCCTGTCCCTGCTGAAGAAAAGCAGGCCCAAACCATGATGCTGCCACCACCATGTTTGACAGTGGGGATGGTGTGTTGAGGGTGATGAGCTGTGTTGCTTTTACGCCAAACATATCGTTTTGCATTGTGGCCAAAAAGTTTGATTTTGGTTTCATCTGACCAGAGCACCTTCTTCCACATGTTTGGTGTGTCTCCCAGGTGGCTTGTGGCAAACTGTAGACGAGACTTTTTATGGATATCTTTGAGAAATGGCTTTCTTCTTGCCACTCTTCCATAAAGGCCAGATTTGTGCAGTGTACGACTGATTGTTGTCCTATGGACAGACTCTCCCACCTCAGCTGTAGTTCTCTGCAGTTCATCCAGAGTGATCATGGGCCTCTTGGCTGCATCTCTGATCAGTCTTCTCCTTGTCTGAGCTGAAAGTTTAGAGGGACGGCCAGGTCTTGGTAGATTTGCAGTGGTCTGATACTCCTTCCATTTCAAAATGATCGCTTGCACAGTGCTCCTTGGGATGTTTAAAGCTTGGGAAATCTTTTTGTATCCAAATCCGGCTTTAAACTTCTCCACAACAGTATTACGGACCTGCCTGGTGTGTTCCTTGGTCTTCATGATGCTCTCTGCGCTTTCAACAGAACCCTGAGACTATCACAGAGCAGGTGCATTTATACAGAGACTTGATCACACACAGGTGGATTCTATTTATCACCATCAGTCATTTTGGACAACATTGGATCATTCAGAGATCCTCGCTGAACTTCTGGAGTGAGTTTGCTGCACTGAAAGTAAAGGGGCCCAATAATTTTGGACGCACCACTTTTCAGTTTTTTATTTGCTAAAAAAGTTTAAAATATCCAATAGATTTCGTTCCACTTCACAATTGTGTCCCACTTGTTGGTGATTCTTCACAAAAAATAAAAATTTTATATCTTTATGTTTGAAGCCTGAAATGTGTCAAAAGGTTGAAAAGTTCAAGGGGGCCGAATACTTTCGCAAGGCACTGTATATAATATACAATAAAAGATCCATACTTGGCGCCTGTGTATTGATACAGTATTGCCACTCAAAATATTGCGATCCCCCCCTCCCCCCACCCCTATCCATTACCACAGTTAACACATTAATGACGTAAACAACGTCCTGGGCTGTGACTGTCTTGCCTTCTGCCTTTTAGCTGCTGTCTGCAGATTCCTTCATGCACAACTCTTATTCTTAAGGATGTTTCATACGTAGATGTTGTAACCACGGCGATGTTGTGTATTGTTTAGAGTCCTCGCCACCATGAGACACATCAGCATTGCAAATTGAAAATGTAGCTCAACTTGAATCGCCTTTTTTTGACTGAAAGTGCTGCCAAACATCACTTTTTATGCTCACGAGTTCCATTTTCACGTTCTCACAGCCTACTGCAACAGTCCACCTACGCAAACACCTTCCTGTAATCAACGGCGCCGACGTTACGTCAAAAAGCCCAATATTCAGCCCAATCCTGGCTTCATGTGTGCGTTCATTCGGTGCACCCCTAGTCCAGACTTTATCTTGTTCTGCTCTGCTTCAGAGGCAGAGAGATGGACATTTCCCTCTCCTTATACCCATGAGCCTGTGTGTTGTGTGGTTGTGTCTTTTACTTTTGAAAAGGAGCAGACCTTTGTTTTTCTCGCCTGTCAAATTTGAGGAAATGCTTCCAGATTTACAGGAAACAAAAGTGCTCCAAACAGGAAACCCACTGCATTTTATTTATTATATAAATAATGTGGTTCCAATTAAAATAGGCATTTCCACTCCTTCCTCACCTGCTTCTTCTCCTCTCGCTCCTTCAGTAATGTCTCCTTGTCCACCAGTTTCACCACCGTGGGCAGGCCTGTAACACAGTCACTGTTTCATCAACACTCAACCAGTTAACCCTGGCCTTTACGTCTTCACAATATTTAAAAAAAGACTAAGTATTCCTGTGTTGATGCTAATTTTTAAACCTTTTCAATTTTGTCTTTGATGCCAGAGTTGCTTTTTGTAACTAATGTACAGTACTGTATGCAATGTAAATGCTACTTTCTGCCTCTCTAATAAGGAGACTTACAGCTTTCATCTGTTTTGAAATATTGTATTAAACTGAATATATTTGTGTTTTTGACAAAACAAAACATCACCTTTGACTACGTGAAGCTGGGACGAACATCTTTCATTATTTTCTGACATTTTATAGACGATAAATCGAGAAAATAATCGACAGATTAATCGATAGTGATAATAATCGTTGCAGCCCTAGCTTATTTTTTTTAACCAAATTCTCTCAGTCTTGACTCGGTCTCAACCCCTCAAAGTCTTGTTCTTGTCTCGGTCTCGACCCCTCAAAGTCTTGTTCTTGTCTCGGTCTCGACCCCTCAAAGTCTTGTTCTTGTCTCGGTCTCGACCCCTCAAAGACTCGGTCTTGACTCGGTCTCGACCCCTCAAAGTCTGAGTCTTGACTAGGTCTCGACCCCTCAAAATCACAGTCTTGTCTCGGTCTCGACACCTCAAAGTCTGAGTCTTGACTCTGTCTCGACACCTCAAAGTCTGAGTCTTGACTCGGTCTCGACACCTTAAAGTCTGAGTCTTGACTCGGTCTCGACCCCTCAAAATCACAGTCTTGACTAGGTCTCGACCCCTCAAAGTCTGAGTCTTGACTCGGTCTCGACCCCTCAAAATCACAGTCTTGACTAGGTCTCGACCCCTCAAAGTCTGAGTCTTGACTAGGTCTCGACCCCTCAAAATCACAGTCTTGTCTCGGTCTCGACACCTCAAAGTCTGAGTCTTGACTCTGTCTCGACACCTCAAAGTCTGAGTCTTGACTCGGTCTCGACACCTCAAAGTCTGAGTCTTGACTCTGTCTCGACACCTCAAAGTCTGAGTCTTGACTCGGTCTCGACACCTCAAAGTCTCGGTGTTGTCTCGGTCTCGACACCTCAAAGTCTGAGTCTTGACTCGGTCTCGACACCTCAAAGTCTCGGTCTTGTCTCGGTCTCGACACCTCAAAGTCTGAGTCTTGACTCTGTCTCGACACCTCAAAGTCTGAGTCTTGACTCGGTCTCGACACCTCAAAGTCTGAGTCTTGACTCTGTCTCGACACCTCAAAGTCTCGGTCTTGTCTCGGTCTCGACACCTCAAAGTCTGAGTCTTGACTCTGTCTCGACACCTCAAAGTCTCGGTCTTGTCTGGGTCTCGACCCCTCAAAGATTCAGTCTTGTCTCTGTCCCTCAAAGTCTCGGTCTCGATACACTCTGGTCTGCGTGATGACTTGGTCATGATTTACGAAGTCTCAAAGCTAACATTATTTACATGCGTAGAATATTGACGTTTTCAGTTCTGTTACCTTCGTGGTCTTCCAGTCGCACTCCGAGCTCCGGTAACGTGTCGTCACGGACAACATCACACATTTGCAGCAGCTCCGTCACTAGATGATTAAAAACAGGACTTTAATTAAACCCTAAAGCAAAACTCTCGAGGTAAAAAGGTTTTAAGATATTATGAGACATGTCTCAACACGAACATGATAATTTAAGTAGAGGTGTATAAAAAAAAAGCTGAATTATTAGCATCTTTTGGACACTAAAATGTAAAATTTAAGTTCTTACCTTTCTGCTCTCGGGCTATTCTTCGGACTCCCTCTCTGAAGTCTGACAACACTGCGAGGTACGGCATCACCGTGCTCTCCAGCTGGCAAACACAGCAGCAACATTATCTTTCTGTATGTCATTTAGCTTGAAAATGTCAATCGGAGCATTGACTATTTGGTGTCTGTTACTTTGAGTTTTGGTGTGAAAATCTGCTTTGACAAAACTATATGTAAAATTTAAAGTAGAGAGTAAAAAGCTTGGGTAGGGAGGAAACTGCAGGGTGTCGGGGAGTGTTTGCTGGGACAAATAAAGCCAAAGAAATACTAAGTAGACTGACTTAGTATCAGGTGTTGTGAAGTGAAGTGAGGTAAAGATTGCTTATTTGGAAAATGAGTAATAAGCAGTATCCTATCATGAAATAATGAACAAACAAAAAAACAACAGAAAACCCAGAAAAGTGTCTCTTTACTTACATCAATGCTCTGACTTTGTCCTCCCACTGGGAAGCCGATGGGCTCCGATCCTTCAATGGCACCAAATATCTGAATTAAAAAAAAAAAAAGGATTATTTCATACAAGAAATCATATTTTTAAGTCAGGCTACATGATAAAAGGAGTCATTTAAAAGTCTCAAAGATTTCCAATAAAAGGTCTGTTAAGTCCCTATCTATTGCAGAATGAGATATATATATATATATTTATATATATATATATATATATCTCATTCTATATATATATATATATATATATATATATATATATATATATCTCATTCTGCGATAGATAGGGAGATTCCAGATTTGCCCATCTGAGCTTTCATTTTCTCAAAGGCAGAGCAGGACACCCAGGGCTCGGTTTATCTATCTGTTTACCTATCACCATTTCTAGCCACTGGGGGGCCATAGGCAGGCTGGGGGAACCCATAAAACCTCAAAGTGAAATTTTCATGCCATGGGACCTTTAACCTTGTATGGTATTTAGATCAAATCGACCTGTTTAAATTTTTACAAGAAGAAAAATGGTACAAATATACATTTTTTCTACCTGAAAATCAGCGTCCTTTCCTTATCTCCTGTGATAAACATGTATTCCTGACTCAATTCAGAACATTATTCTGGATATGACCACCACTTATGTTTTTTCAAAGATAAGAATGATCACATTGTGGATTTTTAACATGAATTATAACCTTATGACAAAAAAAGAATCCCACTTCCATGTTTAATTGTGTGCTAGTAGAGACTGATGCATTCCCTAAACATATACTGTATATTATCTTGGGATAAAGACAATATTTGTTTAATTTTATTTCAGCATTGTTTTTAAAACCCCAAATAAGTCACGGGTCAATTTGACCCGAGGGATACGAGGGTTAACCCTTGTGTTGTCTTCCCGTCAACCATGAACTTGCCCTTCCAGGTCAAAATGTAATTTTTTTTGTGCTTTTCCGATGTTTGTGACGTTTTTTTCTGATTTATTTGTCACTTTTTCCACTTTTTTTTAAAACCTGAGCTGGTTTAATAACAGGTTTTACATTTATTCTTGGAATTCATGGTCAAAAAACCTCATTTGTATCAAATTATACATACGTTTTTAGTTAAAAAGGCACAAATTATGAATTATTTGGAGTTTAGTCTGGATACTGTTTTGAATTCATAAAAAAAAGAATTCAAATGCTACAAGATTAAATAAAACACCCCAAAAATTCAATGAAAGTAATCATTCATTTTACCTGAAAAATGTTATATGGAATCATCCATGTTATTTTTGGGCAATTTGGTTGAAAGAAATCTAATATTTCTGATATAAAACACTGTGAAAGAGGACAACAGGAGGGTTAAAGCAGTAAAAACGTGGCCACCTTCAGCATGTTGGTGAGATAGACGGCGATGCTTTCCGTCAGCATGCGGTTGGGCCGCAGCTTGGCGCTCTTCCTGCCGGCGATGTAGCTGTTGCTAAGGCCGACCAGCATCCTCATCTCCTCCATGGCGGTGCGAGTATCCACGTTGTCACACAGAGCGTCGTGGACGGCAGACTTCCTGTCGTAGAAACTGAACCACACGGGAAACCGTTTAGCTTTCAGTGGTTTTTTTTGTTTTTTTTACTAAACCTCCAGATCTCCAGATGTCTCACGCTTGTTTTGACCCATTTGGGAAAAGCCCAGAGAGGAGGGTTGTCTCCCATATTAACTCCCATCTTTACTCCCTTACCTGTTGTTGAGCTCCACCTCTGCTGCCTCCCACTTCTCAAAGCGCCCGGTGACATCAGTCGGGGCGCGCATTATGTCTTTCACATTCAGGAAGAACTCCTGTTACATGGAAATAAACAAATACTATTACATTATTATTACCGCCACTACGTTTTTACATTCTTTCCTTTGTATTTCTTATCTTTACTTTTGAATATTTTTGTTCTTGTATTCTATCCTTTTTATTATTTGATGTATATTCTGTGTGTGTGTGTGCGTCAATAAAGTCAAATCTGATCTAATCTAAACAAAAAGGGGCATCAAACAGCATATTAGTTAAAGATTTTATACCACTTCTAAACTAAAAAGCCCATTTGTCACGTCGTCCCTTACGTTCATGAACTTCTCGTACTGGACAGCCGACTCCATTGTGTTGGACGAGTAGTCCAGGGTGTCTTTCCAGGAATGCATCAAGAAAGCCAGACGCAGCTGACGAGCTGCAGGAGGACGGACAGAGGAGTGTTAGAGCCTCGTCTGTAAGTCTTCTGAGAAAACTAGACGTCTGCACCTCCTCTGGGGTGTTTTCCAGGTTTTAGAAAATCTGAATGTGATGGGAGACTTCGATGGAGCTAGATTTGTTTCTTTATTGCATGCATCACAACATTTTATGAGAGAAAAATAAAGGTTTTCATACCAATAGCAAAAAAAAAAAATCTCTCTCAAAATAATTTTTTAAATGCTCAAATATATATTTTTTGCTACCAGTGTGAATAAAAATAATAAATAATCTAAAAAAAAAAAAGGGTGTTTCTCTCCAGATGTAAAATCTCTCTCAAAATAATTTCTTTTTGCTATTGGTATTAAAACCCTTTTCTCTCTAATGATTTTTTTCTCTCATAAAATGCTTTTTTGCTATCAGTGGGATAACGTTTTCTCTCAAACATTAATTTTCTCGTAATAAAGTATGTAATAAAGATGAAAGAAATGTAATAAAGAAACAATTCTAGCTGCACAGACTTCACAGGTCATATCAGAGCGAGAGGACGTTCCTATTGGCTGCTCTACAAATGCACACCTCCCTTCAGATGGGGAAAGCCTGATTCAATGGCGGAAAATCTTGCAGAAAAAGTTGCTATTCCAGCATCGGCAACAACTGCAGACACTGCAGAACAAACTGAAAAAAGGAAGACAGCCTTTCAAAAACAGTCTTAAAGAGAGTCTGACATTTGTCGATATCGTTGAAGCGTTTCAGAGATGGAGAGAAAATGTTACTAATAGTTTAGCCTTCTGCTAACCATAGCGATCTAGAGCCTTGAATCGGCGTATGTCGTCTCGAAGGGCTTCACAGAGAAAACAGGACGGGTATTTTCATGTAATTGCCGCTATATACCAGCATGGTCACATTCAAAAGGCAACAGGTTTACTAGGGAACTTTAGGGGAGTGCAACATTGGACTATATAAGCTTCAGTTTATATTTTTAATAATGGGTTATAAATGTGATTCATTTCTTTGTTTACTTCCTTTACCTTTGGAATGGGTAGATTTAAAATTCATGAAAGCCTAGGATAGGCATTTACTTAAAATGAAAATAACAACAGGTGTCTACAACATTAGTGGTATCAAGCAGAACCGGTCGGGTCACCTGTGTTCTTCGCCAAGGCATCTTTAATGGTGATGAAATTCTTCAGAGATTTCGACATCTTGCAGCCTGCGATCGTCAGGTGTCCCGTGTGCAGGAAGTATCTGACCCAGTGATCGTTCTCAAAGAAAGCCTGTGAAGAAAACAACCAATGGTGGTTAAACACCGTCACTTTCTCTTTGATTGTAAATGGCTAAATACATCCGTTAATTAAGACAGTTAATCATCTTTAACTACTCGAATGTTATCTGTGTTTTATTCACTACAGGCTTCAAATGTGGGGCAAATTAAAGTAAAAGACAAGAGAGCAAATAGTGCCAATAAACAAGTTAGAGAGACTTTTGTACCTCAGACTGAGCCAACTCGTTGTCGTGATGGGGGAATCGAAGATCAAACCCCCCACCGTGGATGTCCATGGACTCTCCCAAGATAGAGCCAGCCATGGCAGAACATTCAATATGCCAGCCCGGCCTTCCCTGTTACAATTTCAAAATATTCAACAGTGCAAAAACAATCAATGTTGCATCAATCCCATCAAAAGGTGCCTCATTTTTTACTTTATGCAATATACAGTAGTTATAGAAGTAATGCTCCTACAACACGCCTACATTAAGAATTAACTCTCACCTTCCCCCACGGAGAATCCCATGAAGGCTCTCCGGGCTTAGAGGCTTTCCACAAGGCAAAGTCATTGGGAGACTTTTTCTCACCTAATCGGTCAGCAGAGATGCTCAGGTCACCTGCAGGGCCACACAAGATACAGCAAAGACCAACAAGACAGTTACAGAGAGAAATCCATCTTCAGCATTCATGTTAATACGCAAGATTTAATAGATTTGAATTGAATGTCAAAACATGACAGTATAAATATGATGCAATTGTAAAAAAGTTACTAAAGATTTAAGAGAGTGGAAATCTCACTGATGTTAGTGGTGCTTGTGTATTTGTTTTTTTATTTTTGGGGGCTTTTCCCTTTATTAGATAGTGACAGTGGACAGACAGGAAAGGGGGAGAGAAAGAGGGGATGACATGGAGCAAAGGGCCGCAGGTTGGATTCAAACCCGGACCGCTGCAAAGGACTCCGCGCACATGGGCGCACGCTCTTACTGGGTGAGCCAGAGGTCGCCCCGGTGATCTATTTTTCCCATCTTAATAGCGCATAGCTTAAATTGAAGTAGTATTTTTGCATTATTTCAAATTTTTGGTTTAGTTTATTTTATTGGATTGTGAACTTATGACTCAAAGGAGGCACCAAAACTAAAATGTGGGATGTTAATGTTCCTGCAAATTAAAATGTGTGCCATCAGAGTCATTTGAAAGCGGCTATAGTCCCAGACAACCTAGTAAAAACCGTTTTGGTAGTTGATATGTGGAAATATATCTACCTTCTCCCTCTTGTAAAGCTTTCTGATCTCCGACCGCCTCGGGCACCAGCTTGGCATACGAGTGCTGCGGACTGGCATCAAACTTGGAGGTGTCAAAGTACACAGACGCGTTCGATTCATACCTGTACACACCAGAAAACCCAAATAATGAAAACTGTCCTGGTAATGACAAACAGTGTGGATGCACCATGAATAGTAGACACTGGAAGGTTCTTCCTCACCCGTAACCATTCGAGACAACCTTCTTCACAAACTCCACGATCTCAGGCACGTATTCACTGACTCGAGTGAGGACGTCTGGGGGAAGAACCTGTGGGGGGGGGGGTCACAAAGACAATTCATGTACACAAAATGTGTGTTAACTATTTCAGCCATAAGTATCCCAACATCCTGTTGTTTCACACGGGCAGAAAATCGAAAGAGTTACATCTTTTAAATATCTTGGTATTTTAATTGATGACAGTCTTAGTTTTAAAGGACATGTTGAACAATTGGTTAAGAAACTGAGACTGAAAATTGGCTTTTACTTTAAAAATAGGCTATGTTTTTCTTTCAATGCAAAAAGGAAACTTGTAGCTGCAGCATTTACACCCATTCTGGATTATGGTGACCTCATTTATATGAATGCTCCAACCCAAGTATTGAAACTACTGGACTCTGTTTATCATGCCGCACTGAGGTTTATCACAAATTGTAAGCCTCGCACACACCACTGTGAACTTTACACACGTGTGGGCTGGCCAGCATTGGAGAATCGTAGACTCAATCATTGGTATATGTTCATTTATAAGGGTATTCTGCGTCTGCTCCCCTCATATCTGTGTGAATATATTCAATCAAAAGCGGCTAGACTGTATTCTTTACGCTCACAAGACTTACTGCTACTGTCTGTACCAAGTGTCCGCACACAAGTTGGTAAGATGGCATTTCACTATTCTGCCCCCATAACATGGAACAATCTACAAAAGGTCTGGAAATTAAAGGAAGTGGTTACAATTGGCCAGTTTAAACTCTTGCTCAAAGGTTTGGAAATGAAATCTATGGTTTGCAAATGTTTTAAATAGTTTGTTGTGATCTGTGCCGCTGTCTTGGCCAGGACTCCCTTGAAAAAGATTAGTAATCTCAATGGGATTTTCCTGGTTAAATAAATAAAAAATAAAAAGTGGGCGAACTATTATCTATAATATGATAACATCCTGTTGCATTGAGGTTTTCCATCAGAAGAACCCTAACCCTAACCCTAACCCAAAGACAGGGCTGTCCACATACTTATAGAACACATTGTGTATAATTAGATTTAAAGTAAATCCAAGTGGTCTTTCCTTTCTCGCAACTTCAACAAAGTAAATATAAAGTAACGAGACATGAAACTTAAAAACAGACCCAAATAACACTACTTCAGTGTTTTATAAAGTCCGTCCCTGAAGGCACCGCCGCGTCGGGGGACACCGCAGCTGCCGCAGATCACGATGACCCAAACGTGAACGTCACCGTTACAGAAAACCAGCCCGAAAATTCTACCCCAACGTTACACTGTCAAAAAAAAAGTACAAACCAGTACCTTTAAGGAACAAGAGCTTGTCCCTGGGGTGGTACCCTCAAAGGGACATTGTTGTACCTTGAATAAGAGGATCACATTTGGACCTTAGCTGTTTGCAGGGCTGCAGGACTCGAGTCCGGTCTTGGACTCGAGTCCGGACTCAAGACCGTTTTTCTATGGTCTCGGACTCGCTAGTATTTGGACTCGGTCTCGGCCACTGGTCTTGCCAGATATGTCTTTTGGTCTGGACCGAGTCCAGGTGTCTTTATTATGTTGATAATAATATTGGAGGGAAAGTGAAACCCAGAATGATTGTCTTGATACTGTCATGCATAAGACCTTTTTATCTGTCCTGGACTCGGTCTTGAGTCGGACTCGAACCTCTTTGGACTCGGTCTTGACTTGGACTTGACTAGTCCTGGTCTTGGACTTGTCTTGGACTCGACTAAGGTGGTCTTGACTACAGCCCTGCCTGTTTGTACCTTCTAAGGGACAATATTAAACCTTTGAGGATCAATAATGTACCTTAAAGGTACAAATATGTACCTTACACCTCAGAAAGTACACACTGTACAACGGAAGGTGCATAAATGTACCTTCAAGATACATTTTTGTACTTTTAAGGGAACATTTGCCAAGTTTGTACCTTAGGGAACAAAAAGGGACCTGTATTGTACCTCTTTTTTTGACAGTGTACTGTTACCTGGTAAGTGTGAGTAGCTGATATGTTATCAGGTGTGTAGCCGGTTCTCAAAGTCAAGGAAGGATCCTTTGAAAAACGTTTTTCCAGAGCTTTAAATAAATGCATCAATACTGAGACGTCAGGTGTCTGTGTACACCAATGTTTCCCAAACTTAGGGTCGGGACCCAAAATGGGTCGCAGACCCGTTTTATTGGGTCGCCAATTGGCAGAGTAAAATGCATATCAATCTTATGTGAATGAGAGCGTTCCTTTTTGCTACACTGGTCTGGTCAGCTCAGATGCTGTGGGGGAGTTTTCTCTCGCTCTTCTTTTTAAAATGAATAAACTGGACACACATCTTCAAACAAAACATTCACATTATCGGGGAACGTCCAAACAATGTTTCCTTTGCAAAGAAGAATCCTTCACAGGGAACCGAGCAGCGCTGAAGGCATCGTTATAATGGAATAAATATACTTCACATGCACTTAAATTCATGGTTTGTTCCGTCTTTTGTCCACAGTTTAAAAATGTAGATGTTACAATGATTCATGGTGTATACTATATCGAGTATGAGGCTGGGAGGGGGAATCACTGTGTACTCACTGTGTACTCACTAAAAAACAGACTGCACCACTAGGTCGTTAGCGTTTGGGTCCGAGCCATTAATCTGGCCCTTGGCATCGGAGCTATAATTTCCTGAAACAGCCTTTAGAAAACCCTTTTGCTGCTCCTCCACTTACATTCAGGGCGTCCATGTCTTTATGGTACTCTCCCTCCCAGTAATTAGGGAGAATGGAGAAGATTGAATTCTCTGTGACTTGACTTCCAAACTGCTTATCCAACCAATCAGCCAGCAAGTCCTTGGAGTTCTCCAACAGCACCTTGGAAGAAACAAAGTTAATAAATAAAGTTAAGTAAAGCCTGATAATCTAGAATTTCTTCTCCTCAATGTATCTACAAATACACTGTATTGTCACCGCTTTCCTGCCATGACAGAAAAATATATATCAGTCAATAGAGCCCGACTCAAATAACTACTAATAACTAATTGTTAGGGAAATCTGTTTGTTTTGTAACGCGTTTCTGGATTTAAAAAAATATATATATTTACTACATTAAACCACATTTTTATTCATGTACATTAGTAAGCTACAGGACAGCAGCGCCTTTTAAAACATGACCTGTGCGTCATTGTACCCAGCACTTCTGGAAATGCACTTCCGAATGCGTCTTTGTCCCCGGCTCATTTTCAAACCAAACTGAACCATTATGGCCATGCACGCTAGAATGGCTCGAAACTAAGTAACCAAGGCATTTTATCCACAAAAATGTTACAGTCCATAGACTTAGACTTCTCTTTATTAATCCTTTTGGGATGACTCCCGCAAGGAAAATGAAATTTCCAGCTGCAGTTTTCAGCAAAATACAGTATAGACAGAAAGACAGTATAAAGATAACAATAATAACATTAAAGCCTTTGGCTATAAAAAGACATTCACCATGAATTATTATTATTATTAGAACTTAGTAGTAGAACTTCAGACATTACCACAAAGTAATGAAACAGGTGTGGCAGGGCACCTTTAAGGATTTGCAGTAAGTGACTGAGGGGAACACCTCGTCTGCTCAGTGAGACTTACCTGTGCCAGAGGTTGTACGACCTCGTCTGCTGCTTTGCCCTCCATCGCTGCCTGCAGGGGCTGCAGAGCGGCTGAAACAGCAGCGTCCAGCCTCTCCAGCATCTGCTTCTTATCTGGGTCTGTCGTCCCAGCCAAGTTGGCCTGAAAGGGCTGAAAAATAACACACGCGCATGAGGATTTAAGGAAAAGACAGAAACCTACAGGTTAACTGAAGTCAAGTCTATAAATTGTATAATCATTAATATTATGAGTTCAGAATTTGACAGTCCCAAACTTCATCAGAAGATATCCATGCTTAGAGTTGGGTCTATAGTGTCTCTGGTGCTCCAAATCACAGTGAAAGTGTCCACAGCCCTTTGTTTGAACCAGTCTCTGCTTCCATTTGATCTGATATAATTTACTACCCCCTGAAACTTGTACGCAAGGCTCTTATCATTGTACCAAAGGCTAGTTGAGAGTTTGGTCTCACCACTCTGGCGCTAAGGACGTCCTGCAGTATTTGAGCAGCTTGTGGCTGCTTCTCCTTGTACTGGTCTAGGAGGTAGTTCTGCCGGGCCCTTTTAATGATCTGAGAGAGAGAGAAATACCAACACAAAGCCAAAAAAGTTAAACATAATGACTTAAGAGAAACTGGCAGATGTTTTTGGGTGTCTAAAATGCGTTCGCCATCTACTGTAGCTAACACACGGACTATGGAGAAGTAGCTCAGACAACCACACTGGACAAACATCTGAACTATCCCTTTAAGGTTAGGTCTAGAAAGATTATGCAAAGTTTTTATTTTAATTTTATTCCCCTAATAAAAGATGTAAAAGTACAAAACAGTGGAGAATAAACCTTTTTAGTAAAGCTTAATTTATGGTCGCAGCGGTGTTCCTGGCCGGTGCGAGGTCACCACGGCTGTCGACTCCAGTGCGAAGGCTCTGTCACTGCCCATTGTGAGGAGAGTGCAGATTTGAGTCGCGTATGCGTCACTTTGCGACAAGTAGTTAGCATTAACTGTCTATGGTTAGCATATAAGATGCTAACTAGAGACTTCTGTAATGTCAAGACAGTCTGCACAAACATGAGTGAGTCTTCATGTACGGACCACAGGGAGTCAAACAGCCTTAAATATGTAGTCAGAGAAAGACACCACACTGGGAGGAGAAGAAACACTTTGCTGGAGAGTGTCACTCCCCAATGTAAGGCGAGTGCACATTTGAGTCACTTTGTGACGAGAGAAGTTGTGAGTTGTGCATGCGTCCCTTTGCGACAAGTTACAAGATGCTAATGAGAGACTTCTGTAATGTCAATACAGTAAAAATGGACCTACTTAACCAAGTTCGTTCACAAGCTAGCAATCAAACACAACAAAGGCTGTCACTGGAATGGTATTTTGAGCTAATGTTAGCAACCAATCAACCATAGATAGCTACAACATTTCTGAAATGATTTCCATCTTCTGTTATTGTTTGTAATGACAAAAGTTTATTATTTCATGGATTTCACAAATTTCAGTATAAGAGTTATGCCGTAAACCATTTAAATCTGAGCATGCGCGACTAACATCTGCACACGCCTCACATCGGGGAGTGACAGAGAGTGGAACAACACGAGAGATTGTTTTGTCAAGGCCAAAAAACGGCTTCATGTAAAGAGTGTTCTTCACAGTGGTACGGGCAGAAAGAGAAGAAAAACAACAGTCACGTTAATGATTAAGTAGATAAATGTAATGTTTGGCGGTACGTCGGTGTTTAACATGGATGTTTTTACTACTGTTGCCAGGCAGCCTGCTTTCCTTTACTTCCAGTCTCTTCTTCTTCTCTACTTCTTTTTTTGGGCATTTTAGGCAGTTATTATATAGGACAGCTGAAGATGTAAAAGGGGAGAGAAAGGGGGAATGACATGCAACAAAGGGCCGCAGGTCGGATTCAAACCTGCGTCCGCTGTGACTAGGACTGAGCCTTTGCGGGGGCGCACGCTCTACCAGGTGTGCTATCCAGGCGTTCATCTTCTCTACTACTTGCTTATTTACAGATTATTATTATGGGAGAATACCGCAACGAACAATGAGTTGCAAGCTCGTTGCGTTCAAGTACACCCGACGCTTAAATCACACTCACTTTGTCGTCTATGTCTGTGATGTTCATGCAGTACAGGACATCGTACTTGAAGTAGTCCTTGAGTATCCTTCGCAGAATATCAAAAGATATGTAGGACCTGTACAAAGAGACACATTCGGGGAAAAAATAAAATCTAGTTACACCAAAACAAACCTCCTTTGTAATCCTCTGTAAGGATGAAACTCACAACTTGAACAAGCATTACTTTTTCTTTTTACCTGGCGTGTCCCATGTGTGAGGCATCGTACACGGTCGGGCCACAGCAGTACCATGTTACTTTATTCCCTCTCTGGGGAACGAACGGCTCCTGAAACATAAAGACTCTGTGAGTTTATTTAAAAAAAGAAAAGAAAAGAAAAGAAAATGACCATCTTGCGGTTGTATGCCTCTGGGAAGCCTCGAGATTACACAACCCAGCTTGTTCAGTAATAACAAAAGGACACATGTGTATCCTATCTTACAATCTGTTTCTCTGTGCTCCGTACATTGTTTCGAGACAATTCATGACGATCGCTTTTGTTGGTTGTTGGAATTTAAAATTTTATATGTGCTTAAACATTGTGGGTGATTTGCATTATACATTCAACCCAAAAGGTAAAAGCATTATTTCAACATAAATGAAGACATGTTGGTCATGCATTAAGTTTGTTGTTATAAATATATAGTTTGTTGTTTGTCGCATTAAGTTGTTTTGCAATACTTCTGTTTTATAATATAAGATGTTCTGGTTTATTTTGTTATAAACCAGCTCTACAAATGTGTCAGAAGTTGAATTGATGATGTTAGAGACACCCTGTCTCTGGTTCCAGTCCCCCTTTATGGCCCTACTGCTCTGTTGCTTTGCAAGTCCTGAGGGTCATAAACCCTCAGTCACATCCCAACTAAAAGATAAGGAATAAGTACAAGACCCCACCCTTTTGTGACATAATACTGGGGGTCTGAGAGCCAAAGAGTCAGACAAAGGAAGGTGAGAGCTGCAACAGCTTGATCCAGGTAACTTTGTCTCTAGGATATCCTATGTAATAAAATGGATTCAGATTTTGTTCCTTACAGTTGCCGTCAGACACATGTTGCAACATCTGTACTGTAATAAGAGATTTTGACTACTAAATGAATGAACCCTGAGAATGGAGCAGGATTTAGCTCCAACACTATCCACAAAGAACACAAACACGGACAAGGATTTGGTATTTGCCTAGCGGGGGAAATACCATGTCGGTACCCTCTGTCCCCCACGCTTACAACACGTCTGAGTTCATTTGAACGCACCATAAGTAGGCAAGTGTGCATGTTACTCAGGTTGATTCAGTTGATTGTTATAGGCAATAATAAAATAATATATAATAAAATAATATAGGAGGAAAACTCTTTTAAAATATGGAATAATTGAGATCAGTGTATTTGATGGAATAGTGGCATTAGAATGGGCCAGAGGCCGCCAAATTTGGGCTATTACCCCCCTTAACCCAGGCGCGGACTCTTCTTCTTTTTATTCCTACAAACCTATTTTACAAGTTTTTTTGTTGTTTTTTTGTATGTCTTGTCTTTTTGCATATTAATGACCTTAGTACCACATATTTGGTTCGATGGCCTGCTCCACCTTCGTGTGGCCAGGTCACATGTTAGCAGATCCTCCTATTGGGCGAGATGTGGAACGGTTTATGGAAACATGTTGAGTGTTCCCATCAATCATAAATGAAATGTAGGCTACTTGGAATCCGTGATTTGGAGAGACAAATGGGAGAGGATCTTTGAATAAAAATCCTCCTCCTGAACAACCTGTGCCCCTCACTTTGGGAAATTACGGCTACGCCCCCGTCTCCACCCTACCTTTGCTCTTGTCAGGCTGTTGTAGAGTCGAAGTCGGGGAACCTCTGTTCCTGCAGGTGGAGACCAAGGGGGCTGCACCCGCTTTCCTTTCACTGAAATCAAGAAAGAAAGAAAAAAAGGTTATCTAAAGTGACATCAAACTGCTTTAAAATGTCTTCAGCCATCCTTCACAATGCATTTAAAGCCACTATGTTGCGTAGGATTGTAACTGTCCCAATTGTAATTTGGATTGTCTAATATTTCACAAGACAAAACCGTAACTATGATGTGAATTTTTTTATTTTCACACAGAAATCTACACATGGTGCTTTTAATATAATACATTTAATAGATTAGTTGGAGAACCACAGAACAAGAGGAACACTGGGAGGAAGGTTAATATGGTTAATATTGCCCCCTTGTATCTGTAACTCACCATTACTGTGAGTTATGACTGCAACTATTGATTATTTGTTATCATCAATTCATCTTTTGGTCCGTAAAATATCAGAAAATAGTGATGAATGCAAGTTCAAATTGTTTGTTTTATCAGACTAACGGTACAAAACTCAAAAATATTAAATTTACTATCAAACAAAATAAAGAATACAGGAACCAGTGAATTTTTACTTTGACAAAAATATAAATAAAAAAAAACCTGAGACTGTTGCAGATAATTTTCTGCTATTTGATTCATCAATTAATATACTAACTGTGGAAAAAAAGTAGTTTTCATATTCCTTCAACGCATTTCCTAAAAAAGAAATCTAATTCAAGCCAAAGCCGCAGAGCACAGACTGCATCTAGCTACATTAAAACCATGTTTTAAGCAGGCGTATGCCTCTGAACATCAAAATGCATTGCAGTTATTCATTTATTTTTACCTGCAACTGAAGTATGAATCACTCTTGACATCATCATGCAAAAACAGTAAAAGCATTACAGATTTCCTCTACGATTTTACACATTATTGTAGTGATTAAAATGTCTTCTCCAAAGTAAACACATCACTGAACAATCTTTAGGTCTACTTATGTAACTTGGGATAGTGCCCCAGTAATCATTATCATGGTGTGTGTTACCTTAGCGCCAATATCCAGTAAATCATTTGCCTCAGGTAACAATAATTGCCTCAAAGTGTGAGGAATTGTCCTGAGGTTAGTCCTGAGGTTAGTCCTGAGGTTAGTCTTGAGGTTAGTCCTGAGGTTAGTCCTGAGGTTAGTCTTGAGGTTAGTCCTGAGGTTAGTCCTGAGGTTAGTCCTGAGGTTAGTCCTGAGGTTAGTCTTGAGGTTAGTCCTGAGGTTAGTCCTGAGGTTAGTCTTGAGGTTAGTCCTGAGGTTAGTCCTGAGGTTAGTCCTGAGGTTAGTCCTGAGGTTAGTCTTGAGGTTAGTCCTGAGGTTAGTCCTGAGGTTAGTCCTGAGGTTAATCTTGAGGTTAGTCTTGAGGTTAGTCCTGAGGTTAGTCTTGAGGTTATTCCTGAGGTTAGTCCTGAGGCTAGTCTTGAGGTTAGTCGGGCTAATGCACACAAAACAAAGTAGAATCTCCTCATTTGTTCTGTCCTTTAGTCAGATGCCACAAAAGAAAACCTTTTCTCAAAGGAATGCAGCCAGCCATTTAAAAGTCAAAGCCACAGAGCACGTCCAACCACCCAGCAAGGAGAGCTCATAACAGATGTTGTTTTTTAACACATGCGATGCAGGCCTGAGATAAAATATCTTATTTCCTGCAAATGTCACACGTCTGTGTTTGCAAAGGTATTCTCTGGGTAGGTGCCTGTGGGCAAAACTGCTGACGCGTTGTTTTAACAGCGATAACAGTGACTGTGTGTGCGCTCAGCTACAGGTCCCATACACCGTGTGCTGCTATGGCTGACTGAAGAGGAGGGAAGGCTGAAACTGGACTTCTTCAAATGATAAATCATTCTGGGTTCATGCATGTCTGTGTTAGCAGAGGCGTGGCTACATCTACACTACTACGCTTTGGTTAAAAAACAAATATCTTTTGCCACGTTTACGCCTTGCGTCCACACTACTCCGGTGTTTCCGAGCCACTAAAACGGAGACCTTTGGAAACACTGCTGCCCCTGTTCTGGTTTCAGGGGGTGCTCTGTAGTCTGGACGGACGCAAACGGAGACCTTTGGAAACACTGCTGCCCTTGTTCTGGTTTCAGGGGGTGCTCTGTAGTCTGGACGGACGCAAACGGAGACCTTTGGAAACGACAACGCAAGTCAGTCAGGTTAGGTAGGCTAATAATACGTACTGCAATATGTACAGTGCAACCTGCACAATTGGTCTATTTAATATTTTGTCAGACTATTTAAGAAGTTGCACATTTTTGTATTCTCAACTAATACAGTATATATTCAAATATTTGTTCTTGTATTTTATCCTATTATTATTTCATGTATATTGTATGTATGTATAATGTATCCTAGTATGCAACACTGTAATTTCCCATTTTATTGGGATCAATAAATATCTATCTACCTACCTATCCATCCATCCATCCATCTATCTATCTATCTATCTATCTATCCATCCATCCATCTATCTATCTATCTATCTATCTATCCAACAGTTCCGCCTTGTCATCGCTCCAAGATAATAAATCCCTGCGCTTACTTTTCTCTGTTGTTTCTTTCTTCAAAGTATTTTCTGTATTTTTAACTTACACATCCGTGATATTTAATGCAGAGTAACGTCAGACAATCAGCTTCCTGTATACACCGGCATGCACATGCCCAGTGTGTGTGAACGGTCATGTGATACGTGTCGTCAGACGTGTTAATATGGACGACATTAGTTCTGCTGTAGTAGTGTAGGTGGAGTTTAATCAACGAGGACGTTTCCTCAGACAGCCTCAACATCCAGACCGGTACATCGTGATCGTGACCACGTGTAAGCTACGGCTGCATGATATGAGGAAAATACAGTGGGTACGGAAAGTATTCAGACCCCTTTAAATTTTTCACTCTTTGTTTCATTGCAGGCATTTTCCAAAAATCAAAAAAGTTCATTTTATTTCTCAGTAATGTACACTCAGCACCCCATCTTGGACAGAAAAAAACAGAAATGTAGAAATTTTTGCAAATTTATTAAAAAACAAAAACTGAAATATCACATGGTCATAAGTATTCAGACCCTTTGTTCAGTATTTAGTAGAAGCACCCTTTTGATCTAATACAGCCATGAGTCGTTTTGGGAAAGATGCAACAAGTTTTTCACATCTGGATTTGGGTATCCTCTGCCATTCCTCCTTGCAGATCCTCTCCAGTTCTGTCAGGTTGGATGGTAAACGTTGGTGGACAGTCATTTTCAGGTCTCTCCAGAGATGCTCAATTGGGTTTAAGTCAGGGCTCTGGCTGGGCCATTCAAGAACAGCCACGGAGTTGTTGTGAAGCCACTCCTTCGTTATTTTAGCGGTGTGCTTAGGGTCATTGTCTTGTTGGAAGGTAAACCTTCGGCCCAGTCTGAGGTCCAGAGCACTCTGGAAAAGGTTTTCGTCCAGGATATCCCTGTACTTGGCCGCATTCATCTTTCCCTCGATTGCAACCAGTCGTCCTGTCCCTGCAGCTGAAAAACACCCCCACAGCATGATGCTGCCACCACCATGCTTCACTGTTGGGACTGTATTGGACAGGTGATGAGCAGTGCCTGGTTTTCTCCACACATACCGCTTAGAATCAAGGCCAAAAAGTTCTATCTTGGTCTCATCAGACCAGAGGATTTTATTTATCACCATCTTGGAGTCCTTCAGGTGTTTTTTAGCAAACTCCATGCGGGCTTTCATGTGTCTTGCACTGAGGAGAGGCTTCCTTCGGGCCACTCTGCCATAAAGCCCCGACTGGTGGATTGCTGCAGTGATGGTTGACTTACTACAACTTTCTCCCATCTCCCGACTGCATCTCTGGAGCTTAGCCACAGTGACCATTGGGTTCTTCTTTGCCTCTCTCACCAAGGCTCTTCTCCCCCGATAGCTCAGTTTGGCCGGACGGCCAGCTCTAGGAAGGGTTCTGGTCGTCCCAAACGTCTTCCATTTGAGGATTATGGAGGCCACTGTGCTCTTAGGAACCTTAAGTGCAGCAGAAATTTTTTTGTAACCTTGACCAGATCTGTGCCTTGCCACAATTCTGTCTCTGAGCTCTTCAGGCAGTTCCTTTGACCTCATGATTGTCATTTGCTCTGACATGCACTGTGAGCTGTAAGGTCTTATATAGACAGGTGTGTGGCTTTCCTAATCAAGTCCAATCAGTATAATCAAACACAGCTGGACTCCAATGAAGGTGTAGAACCATCTCAAGGATGATCAGAAGAAATAGACAGCACCTGAGTTACATATGAGGGTCACGGCAAAGGGTCTGAATACTTATGACCATGTGATATTTCAGTTTTTGTTTTTTAATAAATTTGCAAAAATTTCTACATTTCTGTTTTTTTCTGTCCAAGATGGGGTGCTGAGTGTACATTACTGAGAAATAAAATGAACTTTTTTGATTTTTGGAAAATGCCTGCAATGAAACAAAGAGTGAAAAATTTAAAGGGGTCTGAATACTTTCCGTACCCACTGTATGCGATATATAATCATCTTGTTAAATATCGTGTTAATGACATTACTTGTGATACATAAACAGATATTTAAGTGCACTCCGTTCTGCTGCTTTCTGGTTGTTGAATTTAAAACAAATTAAATAATTTCCTACTTTTTTAACACATTGAATTGAATATATAAGGCACCACTAAAAAAAAGAATGACAGCTAACATTTTAAAATGTAGCTTTTCTGCTGATATTTTCTTTCAACAAACACACTCTTTTGCAATATGATGCAGCCTTCTGCAATGTCTTTATTGCGTCCGGGTGATATCGCGATGACAATAAAAATCAATATATTGTGCATCCCTAGTCCAAGCCTGTTCATGCCTACAGCTGTCTGTCTGTCTACTCACTGCTGCTCTCAGGGTGGAGGAGGTCCGGCTGCAGGGCTGCTATGTGTCTGTACCAGCGCAGAGCGTGGACATGCTGTGGGTCTGGGGGCCTGTGGAGGAGCTTAAAGGCTTTCTGGTCGGCCTGGGAAGAGCTGAACCCAGCCAGGTAGCTGCGGGACGTTAGGTAGTCATTCAGGGCCGCTGCCAGCGCGGCCTCCTCATTTATCTGAAGCAAGAAGCCATACTCAAAGGCTGCAGAAACAAGAAGGCAAATATTCGCAGAAGGATTACAGACTAGGCTGCAACAGCCGGAGGAAAACACTAACAACAGCACCACGAGTTTACCACAGCCGGGACCTTCTGTGTTCAGCAGCAGGTCAGCACACTTCCAACTCAAATTATGTGAGAAAATAGTTCAAACTGCACTGAAATCCTGCAGATTATATGACACAAACGCCCGATGTCCCCGAAGAACAGACAGGCACATATTCCAGTCTTTGACCGGGTGTAATCCTTTAGATTTCTCTCCTCTCAGTATCTTGTAATAACTTAAAAGTAGATCTACAAATGAGGTTTTAAATGTCTTGGACAGATGGAATACTGTGTAAGACTGAGTAAAAGGAGAAGTAGTGTTGTTTTATTACAGTACAGATGTTGCAACATGTGTCGGCAACTGTAAGGAACAACTGTGTCTCTGGTCATGGTGCTGGGTGTACAGCAGTCACAGCAGGGCTCAGAAACAGGACATGGAACTGAGATAATGTGACACTAAAGGGCTATGGGCTCGAAGTGTGATCTAAAAAACTAAAACAATGCTAAAAAAGTAAACTAATATACAAAAGTCCCAAAATACTAATCAATCTTGATCAGTAAATTAGTTCTGCCCCCTTATAACCTTCTTTAACCTTCTTTATCAATGATAAACAAAGTCTTTTCTGTCTGTACAAAACACAATTCCCAGAAAATGAAACGAAGAGTGAAAGTGAAATGGACACACTAAGTGTGAAACCCAGAAAGTCAAATTGAAAGTTGAATTGAAAGTTGAATTGATTTTCTTCGCCCGCATGACCAATAATGAAATAAGATTGAAAATGAAACAAAGTGTAAAAAAAGAAAAAGCAACACAAGTCTAGACACAAATGGGGTTTAACCACAAAGTGACAGCTTGATGACAACGTAGACCTAGATGGTTTAATTAGATAACACAACTTCATCTGGATGATCTTGATTAAAATGTTCTCCAAAACATAAAATTCAATGTGGTTCTAACCCTTGTTCTTATGAAGCAAACTGGCATTAAAAATGTGAGACATGCTGATAGATTATAATGCAGTCCTTAAGCATGTCATCCTTAATTGATTACCTAAATAACATCATTACATAATACTAATCATAAGGGATCTCATCAGGGTATTAGGACATTTTATACTTGAACCTTAAATGCAAGATATTTAGAGATGAGTGAAATAAAAGGACATTGTCGAACAGAAATGTAACTCATCGAACTACAGTAGCTGATGCAAATGAGAAAAACTGAGAGTAAGAACAATATATATATATATATATATATATATATATATATAATATAATATAATATCAATTCGCACTGCTGACTGTTTCTTTGCAGTACCAATTGTTTACATATACATCTGCAATACTGTACTTTAACTGTAATATGCGATTACTTTCCACTGCACTTTAATTTGGAGAGCTTCTGCCTAAACTTTATTTGTACTACCTTAAATCATTGTTATACTGCTCATTTTAGCCTAACTTTATATATATCTATATGTAAAAATTCTGTTTATAGTAAATAGTAATAGCCATCTGTATATATATTCATAGTACATATTCACCTGTAAACTCTGTTATAGTATCAACCATCTCTGTATTATATTCATTGTACATATCTGTAAAAAATTCTACTTGTAGTAATATCCACCTGTATATTATATTCAGTACATATCCAGCTGTAAATCTTGCTCACAATACTTGTTATCTATATTTTATATTCATAGGACAAATCTATCCGTAAAATTCTGTTTATAATAGTATTCATTTCTATATTTATTAAGTACATATCCATGTCTGCATTTCGTTGCCTTGTACCTGTACCTGTGTAATGACAATAAAGTTGAATCTAATCTAATCTAATATATATATCAATTTAACATAACTAAGATTATTGTTGACATTATCAATAGTACCTGCAGTCAACCAGGATGTATAGCAACATCTGCCCAGATGTAAACATGTTAAAAATGACAAGCTGAGCTGCAACAGTTCAGGCAGAGTAACGTCAAACGGAATAAATATATTGTCTTTATTTTAGTAAAGACATTACAGTGTTGCGGTTCCACCAGCATGCTATGCCCCTATTTATATCTCCTATTTATATCATTTTATTCCCATATTTATATCCCATTATAGAGTTGTAGCTCATCACAGCCGCCTGGTACCGTCCAACCAAACCCTGTTAAAATCCGGGACCAGTTTTAACACCTGACATCTTAGTTTTCTAACTAAAACACTGCTCTGTGGAATACGTGTACTGAAGCGAAAAGTGTCGCCTTTAAATCTAGAATATCTGTGACTCTTATTCACTGACCCGCGCGTCTTTGCCATTGCATTCAGCTTCATTGACTGGCAGCTTAAATAGACCCATTTTTAAAGGGGGTTCGGCTAAATAAAGCTAATAGCGCTAGTGTTAGCTTATTAGCTTCGTCATAAGCTTCTTACTGATTTTCAACGCAGGTGTCTTTAAGGGGGAAAATAAGCATTGTTTACTGTACCTGGCTCTCCTGAGGTCGACATAGCCACCGTGCTGGATGGTTGGATGCTGATGCAACAATAACGTGTCCGGAAGAGGAACCCGTGCGCTAAGTGCTAACGGTAGGAACAGGAACCAATGTGTTCGAACATGAGAGCGTGGGGGGGAGGGGGACATTAATGAGTGACGGTCCATTCAGGAGGAAGTTAGTTTTGTTTACCTGCAAGAAGGTGGACGTAACTACTTCAAACTCTCTAACTCGTCCAAACAGAAGGTGTATTGTGAACACAGCGGGTACATGAAGATTGTATCTGTCCGTGTACAGTAAGTTAAAGCGGACATGGCAACCATTAAGGAGTACGTGGATAAACTGGGTCGCGTTTATGAGCGGTACAGCGAGCACGTGAAGAGGAACCCAGGCGCTGCAGCCCAGCTGGAGAGCATGGTGCGGACCCTGTCCTACCTCCTAGCAGGTCAGTCAGGGTATAGGGGGACCAGACAGACCCTGTCCTACCTCCTAGCAGGTCAGTCAGGGTATAGGGGGACCAGACAGACCCTGTCCTACCTCCTAGCAGGTCAGTCAGGGTATAGGGGGACCAGACAGACCCTGTCCTACCTCCTAGCAGGTCAGTCAGGGTATAGGGGGACCAGACAGACCCTGTCCTACCTCCTAGCAGGTCAGTCAGGGTATAGGGGGACCAGACAGACCCTGTCCTACCTCCTAGCAGGTCAGTCAGGGTATAGGGGGACCAGACAGACCCTGTCCTACCTCCTAGCAGGTCAGTCAGGGTATAGGGGGACCAGACAGACCCTGTCCTACCTCCTAGCAGGTCAGTCAGGGTATAGGGGGACCAGACAGACCCTGTCCTACCTCCTAGCAGGTCAGTCAGGGTATAGGGGGACCAGACAGACCCTGTCCTACCTCCTAGCAGGTCAGTCAGGGTATAGGGGGACCAGACAGACCCACAGACACACTGTACTTAAACATACAAAACAACCAAAACAAAAATATACACACTACTATATATACATACTCTAACAGAAACAATATAGAGGCATGAGTGCAATGAAGAGATCAATACAATCGTTTAAATGTTGAGCATAGTGCAAAGGATACTGGGTTAATAGTTATGTTAAATAACTATTGATGATGATGTTAAATCAAAGGCGAGCCAAAACAAAAAGAGTGCTTGCTCTAAATTGGGCAGCCTTGCTATTAGGGTTGGCATCATTTGGATTTTAACAATTCTGATTCTTCCTTTTGATTCCTGTTCTTATCGATTTGATGCCGATTCTTTGAGTGGTGGAGTTGAAACGGGTCATATGCTTATTTTCACAAATAACCCCTGATTTCCACAAGCTGCGGAACATCTGCAGAGTCATTAGATTTCCATTAAAGTCAATGTGTCTTCCACTGACTGCCGAACGGCTGCGTCCCGGCGTCGTCCCGGCTCCTGCGGTCCCGGCTGCGTCCCTGCTGTGTCCCGGCTCCTGCGGTCCCGGCTGCGTCCCTGCTGTGTCCCGGCTCCTGCGGTCCCGGCTGCGTCCCGGCTCCTGCGTCCCTGCTGTGTCCCGGCTCCTGCGGTCCCGGCTGCGTCCCGGCTCCTGCGTCCCTGCTGTGTCCCGGCTCCTGCGGTCCCGGCTGCGTCCCTGCTGTGTCCCGGCTCCTGCGTCCCGGCTCCTGCGTCCCGGCTCCTGCTGTCCCCTGCCCTCCGGAGCAGATACGCAGAGCGTCTATGATCTCCGCAGCAATCCAGCACACGGCAGATTGTGCGGGACAGGAAGTCGAGCACAGAAACAAAATAAAACATCTGGTTAATTTTCAAAATAAAATACACCGTGCTCACGGCGGATCGTATTTCCCTGCACTACACCTTGAAAATGTCATAATGACAGACCTGAAGTCAGCAGGTCAGAGGTTTTGTGGTTCTGTTTATAGAAACTACATTCTGTCATTATCATACATGAATTCGCGAGATGTCGTGGGTCCTCGAGACTTCAGCTGTCAGTCATGGCTGCAGCCGTTCCGCAACAAATCCCGACCTGGTGGGTGTTGTCGGACACGCAGCCGTTCCGCAGTTGGTGGAAATCCTGAGTAAGAGGGAAGTTAATGGTGGTTTGAGGGTTACTTTGTGATGTAAAATAAAGCCACACTAGAGCGCCGCTCACTGTCCTCCAAGGCTGCTGGGCTTTGGAAACCAAGATGGGATGATCGGATTTTAAACCAAAATCCTCCAAAAGATTCCAATAAAGAAACGACTAAAGAAAAAAATCTTTGTTTGGGACAGATCACACTTTAATCATTAAATTGTATTTTTTATTTTAATGTGTTTTTCATAGAAAATGATACAAAAACAATCATTCCCTCCAATATCGTGACTCATATCGCAATCACAATATCAGTGAATAATAATAATTGCAATTACATATGTTCCTTATATCATGCAGCGCTAATCAACACCAGCTACTCATTCTTTAGGCCTTTCTGTTTTTAACACCATAATGATACTAACATGTCATGGCTCTTGTTTTTCAGGGCGATTTGCAGATTCTCATGAAATATCGGAGCTATGTAAGTAAAAGTCAACGTTTTTCAAAGCCAGTTAGCTTATCACAGATATATAAGATTAGGTATTTGCTCAAATGTAAGTTTCAATACAGAAATGCCAAACTTGCACTACCCACAACTAAAGATGGTCCCATACCATTCTTTGAATACAGAGTACTGATCCGATAGCAGTGTGTCATACTGTATATTTTATTATGTTTTAACAGCCGTATACTACTTTGTCTGTATGGATGTGATATGATTGTCGGTCTGGCTCAGGTTAAACTCTCTCTCAGTTTGACAGTCAGTTATAACAGAAAAATAACATAAAAACTTTAACATAGATTTTCTTTAGGGCTTTATTATGTGGTCTCGGATCGGTGCATAAACTCCAGTACTTCCCGATACCAATACTAGTGTTTTAAGCAGTATGTACTTACCGATACTAGCGTTTTAAGCAGTATCGGAGGCGATAACGATACTGGTTTCGGTACATCTCTACCCACAACTCCTCAAAAATGTGTAATCAGCTGTTATATCGATGTTCTCATAACTATTTTAACAGAGTCATTCAGACACTAAATGAAGTATTTTACATGTGAAATAGTTTTGGCTCCAAAAAAAGCCCAATTCAAAGATTCAAGATGGACTGAGTACCAGATTAACCCTCCGGTCGTGGCTTTGTGTCTTCACCAGTGTACTCTGCCTCCAATCTCCTGGTGCTCTTCAACGACAGTATTCTGCGCAAAGGGCGGAGATGTGCCTTCCCTGTGGTGAGCACCCAATCATCTCACACTGCGTCTATACTCTTCATTCAACAAACTTCTATCCCAAAAATGTGTCACAAAGGAGAGAACAATGTGGCCAAAGAGTAAAGGAACCAGCTGGAGGAATATACAGAAGGATCTTTAGAAGTATTTTAGTTTTCAGTTTTTTTTTATTCCTCCGCTGCAGACAGGAAGTAACTAGTGTCCCTGCCGTGTGTTCAGTCTCTCTCTCAGCAGAGACTCCTCAACTGGCTGTCTGTGTTGGAGCATGTGGAAGTTTTCCTGGAGATGGGAGCCTGCAAGCTGTGGGGGGACGTCGGCCGCTGGCTGGTGATTGGACTCATTCAGATTTTTAAGTATGCTTTTCTTCCTCTGGCGACCTGTCGTTTAATCAAAAGAAAACACAAAATCAACTCTTTTTTTTTTGTGTTTCTCAATTTAATTTTTTTTGAAAATGACTAACCAAATGTCCTTCTCTACCTGATCTCCAGGGCAATTTTTCGCCTCATCCTTCTTCTGTGGTACAAATCCGGCATCCAGACTTCACCTCCCATAATCCCTCTCGACAGAAGTGCAGGATTTGTCGGTGAAGGTCAGTTATTGTCTCATTCTCACTCGCTGTTATCACTTCCTTTAAAGCTTTAGTCCATCCATCCATCCATCTCCGTCCGTTTATCCGGGGGCGGGTCGGGGGGCAGCAGCTCCAGCAGGGGACCCCAAACTTCCCTTTCCTGGGTCACATTAACCAGCTCCAACTGGGGGGTCCCGAGGCGTTCCCAGGCCAGGTTGGAGATAAAATCCCTCCATTAAAAAGAGGAATAAAAAAAATCATCTTTTGTAAATTGGTCTTAATGCCTTAATTAAAAAAATAGGAAACTTTTCTTTGTGAATGAATAATGTAAATAAATAAATGTATTTTCTTAAAATACAGGGGGCATAAGTATACACCCCCCTATGTTAAAATACAGGGGCATAAGTATACACCCCCCTATGTTAAAATACAGGGGCATAAGTATACACCCCCTATGTTAAAATACAGGGGCATAAGTATACACCCCCCTATGTTAAAATACAGGGGGCATAAGTATACACCCCCCCATGTTAAAATACAGGGGGCATAAGTATACACCCCCCTATGTTAAAATACAGGGGGCATAAGTATACACCCCCCTATGTTAAAATACAGGGGCATAAGTATACACCCCCTATGTTAAAATACAGGGGACATAAGTATACACCCCCCCATGTTAAAATACAGGGGGCATAAGTATACACCCCCCTATGTTAAAATACAGGGGCATAAGTATACACCCCAGAGACCAGCTGGTGGACACAGAGCGTTGTGCAGACAGACAAAGATAGTTGGGGGAGGTAGACACAAACACAGCTCCAAATAAGTGGTAATGCTGCTCCTTAGATGTGTTAAATACTGAAGGGAAATGTTTGCTAAGGTAGTGGTCCCAAACGTTTTCACTTGAAGGACCCACAAACTGGAACCAATTAAACCACGGACCTAGTCTGGCTATCACTAGACTAAGCTCAATCTTTTAAGATTCAATTCAATTTTATTGATGGTATCAATTCATAACAAGAGTTATTTCAAGACACTTTACAGATAGATAGGTAGGTAGTTGGTCTAGACCACGCTCTATAATTCACAAGGACCCAACATTCTAGTAGTTCTTTCTTTTTTCTTTTTCTTTTTAAAGAGCTTTATGGAATTTTTTACAAAATACATGTTATCGACATACATTAGAGAAAAAAAATAAAGACCGCAAACAACAAATTACAAAACATGACATAGCTTACATTATAAAGTGCAGATAGTGGTTAAAGTGCATGTGTTAAAGTGCATGTGTTAAAGTGCATGTGTTAAAGTGCAAAGAACAGACCATATAGTGCAAAGAGTACAAAGCATTACAAATTAATAATGTCCCAAGGCAGAAGCTGATTTTTGTAATACTCTGTATTTTCTACTGCACAAGAGGCGTGACCAATGGGAATAGTTCAAATGACTCTGTACGCAATTGGCTAGTCCTTCAACCAATCAGACCAACGATCCGGGTTACTTCATCAACGGGTTGCCGCGCTTCGCATGGCCGCCATGTTGAATGTAAACAAAAAGCTGCTTGCCGTCGCTTCTCTATCGTCGTCGTGTTAAACCGGCCAATAGTGCGCCAGGTGGATATGCCAGTTTGTGATTGGTCCTCGTAGGTTTCCAGCCTGAGCTGCAGGGCAAAATCAAATCGCCGGCAGATGGGGCTAGGGTTTACCCGGGCTACCCCGGACCCCCATTTGATAAGATCTACTTTTTTGGGGTCTGATAGGATTTTTGCTTTATATGTTTTATTACAGGAAGTGTATGACCAAAACAGTCATACATTCTGTTAGTTATGGATGGGATTTTAGTGAAAATCAAGGATTTTCCTTTTTGCTACATGGGGACCGTCTGGAACCCCCCTCAAGGACCCCTGGGAACCACTGTGCTAAGAAGTCAACCATAACACTTCTATAAGGTTACATGTGTGTTCCACTGCCCCAACGAGGCTGCTGTATACTGCACATTCAAACGCTGTTCCTCAGTCCCTGCTTGGAGAATGTGTGTGTGTGTGTGTGTGTGTGTGTGTGTGTGTGTGTGTGTGTGTGTGTGTGTGTGTGTGTGTGTGTGTGTGTGTGTGTGTGTGTGTGTGTGTGTGTGTGTGTGTGTGTGAGGAGTGAACCAGACTGTACTGTGTCTCCGTCCTCTTCTCCACAGATGGCGTTAACGAGGAGCAGCAAGATGACGCCTGCTTTGTGGGTCAGAGGTCGGGCCGAGTTATTAGGCCACTAGGCAGCGGTAAGACTAGTTGAAATCATAAGAGCATTATAATAAAGAGCTTATTAAGCAGCCAGGTTGCTGTATGCTGCTCTGATGGCTGATGGTTATAAACTCAACACTTAGCTGTCATGCTCATCGGAGATTCTTTTGCAGAGTCTGTATTTATTTATTTATTTATGTATTTTTACTCCAAATAAAACAAATATATACTGTAAAACACAATGAGTGCGTAGCAGCACGCCAAAAGGAAAAACAAAACAAAATCTATTTAGTGTTACAAATAATATATTCAATGTGTCTGAAAGAAGGAACTGGATGAAGCTAAAACGTGTTATTTTTCTCACCCCTCATTACACTGAAAATAGTTTTGGTATATATTATATATTCTGTATACCAGTTTCTTAAATGTTGTCCTTTTCCTCTGCGTTTTACTCAAAAGGTGAGTTCATCACCATCAACTTTAAAACATTTAAATGCCAAATCTAAACGAGATAGGAGCAAAGTAGGATGTTGTGGAACAGCCTCAGCTACTCCCAGGTAGCATGGAAGAGGAAAATAGTCTGCAGAGGTCAAAGCTTCAGCAACACGTGTAGTACGCTGCTGCTCATTGGCTTATGAACCCAGGCTAAAGTTGATTAAAAAGAGGAATAAAAAAAAAAAATCATCTTTTGGAAATTGCTCTTAATGCCTTAATTAAAGCAATTAGGAACAAGCCGACCTTTAAGGACACCAATTTCCTTCGTGAATGAATAATGTATCAAATACTGTATAAATAAAAGTTCTTCTTCAAATACAGGGGGCCTATGTTAAATATAAAGGCAGGCAGCAGTTATTTCATGGATCAGGATACTATGCATCCCCCCCCCCACATCATCACATACCCTTCACCATACCTAGAGGTTGGCTTTATTTCAGTTAACCTAATAACGGGTTTGATTTGCATTGAGAAAGTTCCCCAATGTCATAAAATGGTGAGAAATGAGGATGAGTGTTTCCCAAAGACGTCCTCAAATGTCTCGTCAGAGATACTCAGCTTACTGTCACAGAGGAGTAAATAAACTACAAAATATTCACATTTAACCCCCGTGTTGTCTTCCCGTTAACCATGAACTTGTCCTTCCAGGTCAAAATTGAATTTTATTGTTTGTTTTTTTTGTGCTTTTCCAATGTTTTTGTCGCTTTTTCTAATTTATTTGTCACTTTTTCCAGCTTTTGGCGCTTTTTTAAAAAACCTGAGCTAGTTTAATAATAGTTTTTACACTTGGTCAACAAACCTCATTTGTATCAAATTATACATATGTTTTTAGTTAAAAAGGCAGAAATGATGAATTATTATGAATTATTTTGACTAATAGTTAAGCTCAGAGCATGTTAAGTGAATCACAGATGGGTAGATGTCAAAGTTTAGTCCGGATACTGTTTTAAAACCATAAAAAAAAACATCAAATACTATAAGATTAAATAAAACATCCAAAAAATTCAATGAAAGTCATCAGTAATTTTACTTGAAGAAAGTTGTATGGAATCATCCATGTTATTTGTGGGCAATTTGGTTGCAAGAAATCCATATTTCTGATATAAAACACTTTAAAACGGGTCAATATGACCCGAGGACAGCATGAGGGTTAAGGAGCTGATATCTAAGGAGGGGGGGGGAGAATACCAGCTGTTTTGTTGATGTATTCATGTTGCAATTTGTCAGGAAAAGCAAAAAGAGTGACAAACCTACTGACTTGTGACCGTGTCACTGTCCCCGTGGTAACCTTGTGCCCCTCCTCTGGTCTCTGTGTGCTGTGCAGCGCCCGGCCTGCAGGCCCGGCTGTGGGGGGCGCCCAGTCAGAGGAAGCGGAGGAGCAGCTTAAGTGATGAGAAGCTCCACAGCAAACCAACACAGCTGGGGCTCCAGGAGACCCTCGCTGAGTCCGTGTACATCGGACGGCCGCTTGTACACTGTATCCTTGCCTCGTTGTCGCACCACTGCACCCGGGTACACAGCATAGTCCACGTCTCTTCATTAGTCTCCCTAAGGAGTAATGTTGCTGCAAGAGTTACAGACACACAACAACAAGCACAGGGTTAAAACAACTAAAAGAAAACATGTACAGTAAACATATGAGCTATATGTATAATATGTGTATACTATATGTGTTACTTGCTGTGCAAATTGCAGATTACAAATGACCATTTTCTATACTAAATAAGATAAAAAGCCATCCTTCCCACCTTCTTCTGTTCACCCATACATGCCTTACAACCACTCAGTCTTACTTCCATACGCATCCATGCACTCAGTCGTAGTAAAAAAAATTAAAACAATTTCATTTATCCATTCATAAATCACAAGATATACATTAAATGATTCATCGCTGCTCATTATATATAGTTAGTATAGTATTTAGTTACATATTGAATTTGACAACACACTAGAGAACATAACTCTGCCAAGGTAGCACAATCATCTAAATCAGGGGTCTGGACCCCTTAACTGAAACTGAGACAGAGCAGGGACCCCCCCCCCCCCCTTATATATTGTATAAAATAAAGTTGCATGTTGGGTAATTGGTAGAGTGTATATTTATAGAGGTTTACACCTGGACGCAGCAGCCACATTCTGGGCGTATCGCTATCTTGAGGCAGCAGGAAGTGCTGGCACCTTTGACCAACCAAGACCTGGTCTACAGTCAGTAACGCAGCATTGCATTGTTATTTTAACAGCGCATTGGCTTGTGTATTGGTTGTTAGAAGGCTGTGTGTTGGTACTGGAGACGTGTTTCCTTACAGCTGACCTCCCTGCCTGCAGTACTCTGCCTCGGACTCTGTGGGAAACACTCGTGGACGCCGTGGCTCGTCTCTGGAGTCCTCGAACTCTCCAGGTATCAGATGCTGCAAATGAGATCTTTTAAGATGAATTCTCATTCATCTAATCATGATTTGTAAGAGATATATTATTTTATTTTTATTGAAAACATTTGCACAAAGCAAGCCGATCCACTTTTCCATGTTGATGAGAGCATTGAAGTGACAAAAAGAAATGAAGGGACATTTAGAATAGATAAAAATGTGCCATTAATTTAGATTAATTGCGAGTTAACTATGACATTAATGCGATTAATCGTTTGACAGCACTAATATACAGTATGTATACTGTATGTCTGTGTGTATATGCACAGTATGTGTGTATATATACGTACATATATGTGTGTGTGTGTATATACACTTTCTAAAATGGGAGGATTTTTCTGCATTGAATACTTTTACTTTTAATACTTTAAGTACATTTTCCTGATGATACTTTCATACTTTCACTTAAGTAGCATTTTCAGTGCAGGACTTTAACTTGTGATCGAGCATTTTTGCAGCGTGGTAATAGTACTTTTACTGAAGTGAAGGATCTGAATACTTATACTGTATGTTGGGTCAACAAAACTGTTCATTCTACAGATAAAATGAAGCATTTCTAAATTGTTTATTAATAGGTTTGTTTTAACTTGGCGAGTGAGTAAAGATACGGAGATAACGCTCCCTTCAGGAGTTTGGTACCCTCTCTCAGTGCATCTACCACACCGTGACGAGTCATGCAGGTATTTGTCCTTCCTTTAGTTTCACTGTGCTCAGCGGCAGGAAATTCCAAAATCGATGGGAGAAGGCCGAGATGAGGAGGAGAACCTATCTGTTGCTGTACTACATTCTGCGTTCACCCTTCTACGACAAATACTCAGAGTAAGTACGTCTCCGCAGTAATCGGTTGATTGGATTGGGAGTTCATCGACCCGTTGTTTAGTCCAGGCGTCTGAAAGAGAGACCGAGCAGGACCCAGGACTACGTATATTGTATCAAATGAAGTTGCATATTAAACTGGGCCTACAACAACGTTGGGCAGCCTAACGCCTTTATACTGTACATACCTCTTTAGTGCCTAGAATACTATTACAATAATAAATGCTGGCATCATCTTTTAATGTAGAGCATACATGTGGTACAGAGAGTCTTTAGGATGAACTCTGTGGATCTTAGTGTCTGCCTTACCTATGGGCCAGTAAGCCTATCCTTAGAGGGGGGGGTCACTAATTGTGAAGCTGATTTATCTTTGCTAATAATTTTCCAAACAAAATCCTGGATTCATATTAACCCTCGTATGGTATTTGCATCAAATTGACCCATTTTATATTTTTACAAGAAGAAAAATGGTCCAAGTTACATTTTTTCTACCTGAAATCAGCGTCCTTACCTTATTTCCTGTGATAAACATGTATTCCTGACTCAACTCAGAACATTATTCTGGATATGACACTTATGTTGTCTCCATAGTGGATTTTTAACATGAATTATAACCTTATGACAAAAAACGAACCCCACTTCCATGTTTAATTGTGTGCTAGTAGAGACCGATGCATTCCCTAAACATAGATGTTATCTCAATTGTTTGAAATTGAGATAAAGACAATATTTTTTAATAGATTATGAAGTCAAATTTTATTGCAGAATTGTTTTTAAAACCCCAAATAAGTCCCGGGTCGGTTTGACCCGAGGGACACGAGAGGGTCCAGAAAGTGAAGACAATACAAGGGTTAAGATATTTTAATTTTCCTGGAAACTTTCAAAAGTTTCCCCCCGCAGTAACTCTGAGGACCCCCTAGGGGTCCCGGACCCCCTGTTGAAGATCTCTCTTATATACATCTGCGTAAAATCTGTGGCTACGTGGCCGGACCCCGTGCCGTAGCCTGACGTGTACTTCTTGAAAAATTACATCTGTTTTATCTAAAAAGATTAATTTCTCTTTTTGTTCATATCACTTCAATGTTATTGCTGCACAATAGGATATACTGTATAGAAGTGTGTTGTTTGTACGATGTTCATTGTGTCTATATTTTCATGGTCTTTTTTTGTTTTTAGAACATAATATAACTTTGTACAGCACTTTTAAATGTGCTCTATAAATACATTGACTTGATTAGAGTCGCTACTCGCTCCGAAGACAATCGCTGTCACTCTCTCACTTCTCCCTCGCTCTACCACACCGTCTATAGCACATCAGCGCAAGGTGAGGTTGCTTCTATTTTCCAAACAACAGACAGAAACCTCCCGTTTTAGACGCGGTGGGCAGACGACGCGTCGCAGTTCTGCTCTAAAAAGTCACCTCAAGAATCATCATCACCATTGTCCGCAATTCATCTTCTATCAACCGACTAATCAATTCTTTGTGAAACACATCAGTCTGTTTTAAAATGTTAGAAAAAGCACAATAATTTGGTGTGTGTGTTTGGTAAATGGTGTTTTAACCGTTGTTGTGACTGTGTTTGTTGGTCTGCAGGGAGAAGATTCTCTTCCTGCTCAGACTGCTGGCCGATCACGTCCCAGGAATAGGCCTCGTTGCTCGTAAGTACCGCCGCCACGCCTCCCCCATGAGGCTGACCCACACAAATGATAATAATAATAATAATAATGTAGTCTTTATTAATCCCACAAGGGGAAATTACAATTTACACTCTTGTTAATACACACATGGCACATAGACCTGAACAACACACATGCTCAGTACCTATACATGCACTAATGGAGAGATGTCAGAGTGTGGGGGGGTGCCCATGGACATGGTCTTTGTAAACCGCCCTGAAGTATTCCTCTTCAACATTCATCACCAGTGGCAGAAGAAGTATTCTGATCTAATACTAAAGTAAAAGTACTTTTTACCATTACTGGGTTTGGCCTCAGTATCAGCATTTATGGTGTCCCCCTACAAGTGTTCTGTGGGATTGAGGGTCCGGGGGTTGGGCCGGCCCCTCCATAACATCAATGTTGTTCATCTGGAACCAAGACTTTGCTCGCTTGCTGGTGTGTTTTGGGTCATTGTCTTGTTGAAAGACCCATTTCAAAGACATGTCCTCTTCAGCATGGCAACAGACCTCTTCAAGTATTCTGATGTATTGAAACTGATCCATGATCCCTGGTGTGTGATATATATATAGGCCCAACACCACAGTATGAGAAACACCCCCATAGCCACCATGCTTTACTGTCTTCACAGTGTACTGGGGCTTCAATTCAGTGCAGGGGGGTCGAAGGACAAACTGTCTGAGGACCCTAGACCCAAAAAGAACAATGTTGCTCCATTTCTCCTTTGGCCAGTCAATGTGTCCTATGGATGTCTTTTTTCAGCAATGGGACTTTGCGGGGGGGGGGCTTCTACCTGATAGCTTTGCTTCACATAGCCTTCTTCTGATCGTAACAGTACTCACGGGTAACTTTAAGTCTTCTTTGATTTTCCTGGAGCTGATCATCGGTCAAGCCTTTGCCATTTTGGCTCTTCTTCCATCCATTTGAATGCTAGTTGACCGTTTTTTCCCACATTGTTCAGGCTTTGGACGCCATGTCAAGGCCTTTCAAATCATTCCGGCTGAGCAGCCTCTCATTTTCTGCACTTGTTTATATGTTTTCCCTTCTCCAATCAACCTTTTAACCCTTGTGTCGTCTTCCCGTCGCCCGTGCAATTTTTTGTTTTTCAGGGTCTGAAACCTTTTGATCATCTTTGTTTTTCACCCTGATGTTTTTGTCAATTTTTTTTGCGCCTTTAGACGTTTTTGTGGGTTTTTCCCCCACATTTTTTAAGCTTTTTTGAACATTTTAGTCCCTTTTTTTCAATGGTCTTTCATAGAAAAGGTTTTTGGAATGCTATTAAATTGAACAAAACTCTACATGACTCTACAACACTTACTAGTACATTATTTGCCATGTAGAAATATCACTTTTACCAAAAATAGGATTTATGAGATTAGTAAGGTTGGACTGCTATTATTTTGAATAGAACTATAACACAATAAAGGAAAGGGAGAAAGACAAAAAGCATAATATGAGCACTTTAATAGAAGTATTTATGTAGCTTGTTTTTGCTTCTTCACGTATTCATATTGAACTACAGTACTTTTGTAACACATTGGTGCTTGTTTGTCTGTTCAGGCCCTCTGATGGATTACCTCCCCACCTGGCAGAAGATCTACTTCTACAACTGGGGATAAAGTCTGCTGGATGTCCAAAAAAGAGGGGACGGTCGGACCCAGGGACAGAGACGCTTGCTAGAATCAGATAAAAATGATGTGGAAATGATTACCACTTGGACCTTCCTCTTGATTTAGAAGGCTACTCCAGAAATACAGCTAACATTGTTTAAGCCCCTCCCCCCAGGTTGTATTACCTTGTTTTTCACTCTACAAAACACGGGTGTGACTGATGCTGAATGGCTGCCTCAGGTGTCGGAGATTCAATCTTTGAGTTGTTCATAATTCACGCTGTTTTCTGTACTGTGAAGCATTTGGTATTTGACAGCTTGTATTATAGGGGACACATTTTTGTGAGCATTGGTATTTCATGCCATTGTCTCGGTTTCATTGTGTCAAGATGAGCGGCCTTGTTTGTGTGTTTTTGGTGCCGCAGGGCAGAAATCTGTACAGCAGAAGCACACAACTAGAGTGTTGACTATCTCAACACCTCATTTACCCGAGCAGGCTTTCAAGTTCCCCGTTCTTGTTGGTTTTCCTGCAGAAATGAGCTGTACAATGCCAGCGGAAACAGGTTAAAGGCCGTGCAAGTGTGTGTGTGTGTGTGTGAGAGCTGGAGTCAATGACGAGAACAAGCCAGAGGTTTTTGAATCTTTATTAACTTACTGAATAGGTTTCTTTTTTGTAGCCTACAAATAAATAGTCAAATGTTTTATCCTTTCAGTTCATGTTTGTTACTTTTTTTGAAGAGTTTTATCACAGGTGGAACATCCACAGGCATGGCCACGCTAGGAAGGAACTTGACTCTGATCCATCAAAGATAATTACTGACATGTTTCCAGACCTCATCTACTTGAGACAGTTCTTTTAATAACTTGTTGAATGTCGAGTCTGCCGGGAACATAAAGGTGAAGGTACTGTGGGTCTGAGCTGCATCACATTCAGGTAAGAGGGGGGGGGGGTGTGATGCGTGGAAGCCGTCACGCCATGCATCTCCAGCTGACCGGCGTCAGAGAAGAAAGGGCTCCTTCTCACAAAGACAACTTTTGTCTTAATGGGCACAACTTTAAAGTCAGAATATTAGAAATCATTAAAAACTGAACAGACTGAAAACAAACTGAAGACGTCAGCATGCCAAAATAAAAGGTTGAACTGCTGCAATGATCAATCGGTAAGTTGTCAACTATTACTACTACTAATTAATAGGGCCATTGTGTTATGAAAAAAAGTTTAACTTGATACATGTGAATATATTCTAGTTTCTTCTCTCTGTGACTGTAAAGTTAATATCTTTGAGTTGAGGACAAAACAAGACATTTGAGGACGTCATCTTGGGCTTTGGGGAGACACTGATCCACATTTATTCATTTTATAGACCTAACAACTAATCCATTCATCTAGAAAATAACCAACAGATTAATCGACAAGGAAAATAATCGTTAGTTGCGTCCTTAGAGAGTCGAGGTACATGGAGGCAGACTTCAGATTCAACCAGCAAGACGTTAACGTGAAATGAAGAAGCTCCATAGTCAAAACAACATCATTGTTTTAAGAGCTGGGACTTCACATGTTCTATCTGACGTCCGTATTAAAGGTCCCATGGCATGAAAATGTCACTTTGAGGTTTTTTAACACAAAAAAAAAAATCCCCTTGCCCCTTATGAGGTCATAAGGGTCCACCCCTCAGATACAGTATTAGGGGACCACCAAGGTCTATAGAAAAGCATCCAAAGAGCACCATGTCATGGGACCTTTAAAACTGACATTAGGTCATCTGATGTCTTTTTTACAACTACTGATAGGGTGTAATCCCCCCGTCGCCTGCACGGTCTCATGGACAACTGGGTAATAAATAACCATAGCAGCTAGGACATCAAATATGAGAGATATCCTTTCACTCAGACAGAAATGCATAATTCCAAGCTCAAACAGT
Organism: Etheostoma nigrum; assembly: GCA_029931835.1. Taxonomy (NCBI): domain Eukaryota; kingdom Metazoa; phylum Chordata; class Actinopteri; order Perciformes; family Percidae; genus Etheostoma; species Etheostoma nigrum. The sequence goes on from CM057237.1 coordinate 36,645,202, forward strand.
GTGAAATTGTCGAGACAGTTGCCGTCAGTGCTTTGTGTGGAAAAACAACAACAACCTGTGGACAAACTGTACTGTACGTGATCAGCAGGGAATCAAACACTGAATGCAAACGTTGAATTCCTTTTTCAAATTAACGTCGACGGTTTTTTATATCACAATAAAAAAAAAAGACATAAGCATGATGTATTTGATAATATGAATCAAAATAACACTTTCATTTATGTATTTAAGGAATAAAATATAGTAGAATTAACTTTTGAAAACTAAGACCAAAGAATTCTGGACAGTAAATTACAAGATAACTCTTGGTTTAGTATAAACGACACTCTGATGGAAATAAAAAGTCAAAGAGTCTGCCAATGAGAATGACTCACTCCTGTGAAATTGTCTCTAGAAGAAGAGGTTGGGAGAGAAAGACGATTTATTTTCCCTCATGCGATCCTTTCTGCTTCCCGTCTCTGTCTCTCCCGTCCCATCGACTCCGCTTCAGTCACGTGGCTCGTTACTCTTCACAGGCGTCAGTAGGTCCTCCCGCAGGTTGGTGCAGATCAGTAGGAGCCGTAGCGATCCTGAGAAAACATGGTTGTTGTTGTTTTAAAGCCAGATGTTGAATCATTTCCCCGGTTCCTACAATGCCAAACAACCCGGCTTAACCCTCCTGTTCCTCGAGGAACTCGGTGGATGTCTCACCTGGATTGTATTCATGACCCCGTTGGCCAAGACCGCCATCTTGCCTGCTACGGTCTTCACTCCCTGTTTGAACTGTGCAATGTCCGGGCCGGAGGGGAGCACGCTGTCAAAGCCTGGCGCCCGCCCTGACGGATGAGACCAGATGAGAGTGTATATTTAGTGTCGGACATGTTTAAATGAATTCCATACATTGGGTTTGTTTTTCTATTCAGCATGTTGTTTGAGGGCAACATTAAAAAAAAGGTCCCATATTGTAAACAAATGAGATCTTCATGTCTATTTTTTCAAGGTGCTTTATAAATACTGTGACAGTATCAAAAAGCTCCGTCCACAGAAAAAACGCACACAGCTCCGATTGAGAAACTGTGCCTTTAAACGAGCCGTCAGGACTACATGATATTTTGGTCGAAGGTGCCGCTACAGTGCCGTTACAGTTATCCCCCGGCTGAAATAACAGTGCAGAGACTCAGGAAAGCACAGGTGCGAAAGACCCGGAAACGCTGGCCAATCAGAGCAGACCGGGCTGTTTCGGGAGGGGAGCTTAAAGGGACAGGCGCTAAAACGGAGCGCTTCAGACAAAAAGTGAATACAGGTATATTCAGACAGACATTACAAGAAAAATACAGTTTTTTTTGCATTAAAACATGTAAAAATGATCCAGTAAAAGCACAAAATACAAGTTTGAACCTGGAAATGAGCAGGTTATGGGACCTTTAATTAATCTGCAGCATAAATAGTCCCCAACAAATGCATTTCCTCCTGTTTTAGTAACATAGACTATAAGCTCAGTGACCAGTTCTGTAAGGAAATCACTGAGACTTTTACATTCATCGTGGTGTTCTCTTATCTCGGGGTTTTCTGACACTAAGACAATGAAAAGGAAAACGCCAGCAAATACACAAGCAAACAGGTCGTACCTTTTTGGTCACTGCCCTCCCCGAACAGGTCAGCTGAACTGATAGAGGAGCTTCCAGACATGGTCTCCAGTCTGGTCTTTGCATCATACTGAGAGAAGAAGAAGAGTCAACCCCGGGGGGGATAACAATAAACAATAAGCACACAAATCTCTCTTGGGGAGTTGTTGCTTTCAACACATAGCTGCCAGCAATTTAAAATGTGGATGTATGCTTGAAGCTAGGGCTGGGCAATTAATCACAATTTAAATTGGGATTAGCGATCACAAATACTGAGTAATCAAATTAAAACGATCGTTTTGGACATTGTGTTTTTTGCAAGTAAACTCTTATTTTGTCTCGTGTTCTGAATGGAGAAAAAAGTATGAAAGGAAACTGCAGTTCAACCTGGAAAATCTGTGTTGATTTGTTTCACGATTTCTCAAATTCAATGTTTGCATCTTCTTTCATAAATGAGTCACAATGAGTAATAGTAGTGAATCATTGGGATTTCAATATTGACCAAAATAATTGTGATTATAATTTTCCCCATAATAGAACAGTTTGGTTACATTTTATTTATGTAGCACCTTTAAAAACAACCACAGGTGACCAAATTGCTTAAAAAAACCCAAAATGGATAAAATACACAAACAATACACAATACCACAAGCCAACAAATAGAAGTGGGTCTTAAGCAAGGACTTGAAGGTTTCAGCGGTCCGAGCTGTTCTAATATGAAAAGGTAAACTATTCCAGAAAAGGCTCGGCCACCTTTCATTTTTTATATTTCTTTATTTATATTTATATTTATTTTTTTTGGAAGACCTCAGCGCTTTGACAGGTGTGTAGATGTAAAAAGCACAGATAAATAAAAAGGCGACAACCCATTGAAAATCATTGAAAAACAAGCAATACAATTTAAAAATTGATCCTGAAAGGGACAGGAAGGAGTTATGTGCTCACGCTTTTTAGTCCCGGTTAAAAGCCGAGCCGCAGGGCGCCGGGTTAGCTCACCTGGTAGAGCAGGCACCCACGTATAGAGGTCTACTCCTCGACGCAGCGGCTGCAGGTTCGACTCTGCCCTCCCCCTCTCTCTCCCCTTCATGTTGTCAGCTGTGCTATATAAATAAAAGTCTAAAATGCCCAAAAAATAAATAAATGAAGCCGAGCTGCTGCGTTCTGGACTACCTGTAACCGATGAAGAGATGACTGATCCAACCCAACATATAAAGAGTTACAGAAGTCTAAAGAGATGTAATAATGCATGTATAACTCTTGACTTTAGCCAAAAGTCTCAGCTGGAAGAAACTGGCTGTAACAACAAAACTAATCTGTTTTTCAAGTTTAAAATCCCACCCAGATTCTTGGTAAACCAGAAGATTGTAGGAACCTAATGGAGAACCATCTACCCAGAGCAGCCCTGCTTGACGCTGTGCTCGAGTTTAGGTTTTCCAAACTGAAACAGAGCGCAGGTTCCTCACCTCTGCACTGCTCTCCCGGCCAAAGAACATGTCCGAAGAGATCGCCTTGGCATTTGCAAACTTCTCTCGGGCCTCAATGGACTCGGACACCGGAGCCGATACGTCGGCTTTTCTTCTGCTGGGAAGTCTGAATTAAACACATAAAACACATCAGAGCTGCAGAGTGGACACAACCGCTTTATTTATATTTTGACTATGTAACACAGAAGACAGAGTGAGCATGTGCGTAGATACCTTTCTCCAATTGGCTGAATACTAGAAATGGTGATCTCCTCTTTGGGGTCCTCTTTCTCCAGAGCCCAGGAGGTGGTAAAGGAGGCGGTTCCTGCCTCCGTGTCCCACCGGGATCCAAAACTGTCTCCCACTGTAAACGGGTTGTCCTTATATCTGAAACATCAAACACAATACAGTATCAACTAAGTCCCTGCTAGTCTGGGACGCCCATTCATCGTTATTTCTGCAGGTTAGACCTAGGGACGCAACTAACGCTTATTTTCATTGTCCATTCTTTTCATGATTAATCGATTAGTTGTTTGGTCTAAAATGTCAGAAAAAGGGGGAAAATGTGGATCAGTGTTCCCCAAAAAGCCCAAAATGACGTCCACAAATGTCTCGTTTTGTCCACAACTCAAAGATATTCAGTTTACTGTCAGAGGAGAGAAGACACTAGAACATACTCATATTTAACAAGCTGACTTTTTATTTCATTAAAAAAAAACTCAAACCGATTAATCTATTATAAAACCAGTGATTCATTTAATAGTTGACAACTAATCCTTTAATCTTTGCAGCGCTTGTTTCAACTGTAGTACATTAATAAGTAGGTATCCTTTGAGAGGCGTCACGTACTTTGGGGGTCCAGAGGTGAAACCCGGCTCATCAAACATGTCCAGTTTGGAGCGAGAGGAGGACTTGGATCCCACGGGAGTCTCCTGCTCAATCACCTGCATCTCCGACATCACCGAGTGGGACACAGCACTGAAACAATCACACACATTCAGAGGTGAATGATTACGCATATTCCATCAATCAAGGGTTCCTGCTCCACATTTTTATTTCCAACTCATACATAACTCCCTTTGTATTCTTTTAATCTTTATTTTTGAATAGTCGTTCCTGTATTCTATCCTATTTGTTATGTCTTGTATATCCTGTGTGTGCTGTGTGGCTAATATTTTATTGCAACTATAAGGTAATCAAAACCAACGCACCTACTAGAGCTTAGATCGGGCCCAAACAAATCAAGCCTAAGGATATTTAAAATGTCTTCCAGTTCCAATGTTCAATAAACTTTTATTTCTAAAGAATATTTATCTCTGAAAAGGTGTACCTGCATTATTGTGTCATTATCATTATATTAGAAGAAAATGGTCTCAGAACAACAATATTATCGTTTATCGCAATAATGAAAAATGTAATGGTGACAGGCCTAGTCAGAGGTAGGCATTAGTGTGTCTCTTAAAGCTACAGTGCGTAATTTGTCTCCCACATGAGGAATTTAAGTAATGACAACAACACTGTTGGCGCATCCACATGATACAAGCCTTCCGTGACCGCGCTCATTTGGCAACAGCTGGAATGTAACAGATGTTTATTAATATCAAAAAGTTACGCACTAAAACTTTAAGTAAGTAAATGGATGATAAAGACTCCTGAAAACATCACAGAGTACGGTCTAGACTCGCTTTTTTATGAAAAGCGCTGTGAGATAACCGTTGTTGTGATTTGGCGCTATATAAATAAAATTGAATTAAAAGAAATTGAATAGATCTGTGATGTTACCTCCGGTTGCCGAAGCCCATGCCCAGTCTCTCAGCCTGCTCTCTCTTCTTGCCTTCCATGGTCTGAATCTTCTTCTCCTCCATCTTCCTGTCGATCTCCAGCTCTTTGTAGGCCAAACGCATCGAGGCCACACTGCAAGCACAGGTAGACAATCGCTTACCAACAGAGATTTACTTCTTATTTTGAAAGAAAAAAAAGGATTGTAGAATGGAAATTTAAAAAAAAAAAACATCAAAGAAAATCTCAATTCACCGTTCTTTGAACTGGAATTTCCCCAAAAAATATTGTTATGCAAACGTGTATAGGTCAAAGAGATAAATAAAATAATAATATCCCTTACATGGACTCCTCGGCTTGTTTCTTCGCCTCGGCCGCCTGCTCCGCTCTCATCTTCTCCGCCACTTGCGCCTGCTTCTCCACCTCCGAAAAGTTCTTACTGCTCACCTTCTGGGCACCCAGACCTTTCTTTGCACCGAGCTGCATCCGTAGGAAATGTGGGACACAGATTGGTTCCAGGTTAGAGTCGACGTTACATATTAACAAAAACAACATAGGTATCCAAAGTGCTTTCCATGAAGTAACAGTGAAACATAACACAGTCAAATCAGAAGGAATAAAACATACAATAAATCAGAAAAAGAATACATGAAAGCAGAAAAAAATGGAAAATGTCACAGTGCTACTATGTTTTAAAAGCCATTCTAAATAAATACATTTTAAGGTTAGATGTTCTTTTTAATTCCCCAAAATAACATGATTGATTCCACCCAACGCTCTTTGCCAAGTACAAATCTCTACTTTCATTAATTTTGGGGCGTCTTATTCAATTTTATAGCATTGTAAAACAAATGGAAGTGTTTTTGAAATAGTATTGAGTAAAAGTTGACATATTCCAGTCTGTGATTATCATCAACATCCATTCCTTTTAATTTTAGTCTCAATAATTCCTAATTTCTGCTTTTCTAACTCAAACATTAGGTATAATTTCCTATAAATGAGGTTTATTGACCATAAATTCCAAAAATAACTGTAAAACTAAAAGGTAATAAGTTAGTGTTACGTAGTGTTAAACATCAAACAATGTTGTGTCAAACAAAAAAGTGACAAACATTGAAAAAAAGGGACAAAAACGTAAGAAAAAGTTAAAAACATTGATTAAAAAGCATCAACTGAAGTGTTGACTTTCAATTTTTTTTTCTTATGTTTTTGTATCTTTTTTCAATGGATCAGAACGCAGATGAAGTCCTGCCACAGCGCAGTTCGCTGCTGGTGTTTCTACATCGAAATAGAAGAGATATAGAAAAATATATACAATAAACATTTTTATATCATTGTGTAGCGCCGTGACTAATGATTATTTTAATCTGTCGATTATGTTCCAGATGAATGGATTAACTGTTGGATTTATAAAATGTCAGAAAAGGGAAAGAAATGTGGATCAGTGTTTCCCAAAAAGCCCACGATGACATCCTCAAATGTCTCGTTTTGTCCCCAACACAAAGAGATTCAGTTGACTGTCCCAGCGGAGAGAAGAAACTAGAAGATATTCACATTTAACAAGCTGACATCAGTGAAGTTTTACTATTTTCCCATAAAGTAAACGACTCGACCGATTAATCGACTATCAAAATAGTTGCAGGTTAATTTAATAGTTGAAATCAAATGGATTAAACTTTGCAGCTCTAATATGTGCAATGTATGTCTATATATCGTCATACCGACCAGCCGTACCCGGCATTGCAGAGACAGGGGTCAAAGTTTGGTGAAAATATGACTCACCCCTTTCTTGCCAGTCATGGGCTTCTTTTTTCCAATGATGGAAGTCTTCACATCTGTAACACAAGTGACAATCTGTTAAAAAACAAGCCGAGTAGGCAAATTGGGAAATGATTTTTGACTTTGCCAACCTGAAATTAAAGCGAGTAAAAACCACACCAGCGCAGAAAAACAAGGCAAAAATCGCAGAGAAACCACACGGAGAAGAAACATGGCGTCGGTTTGGCTTTTATTGTTAGTTCAAACACTGGTGATGCTCAGCAAGCACGTTAGCTAAAACTGGGTTTCACTAAATCAACAGCGAGACGAAAACATTCAACCTCTCATAACACTGATGTTAGTCAGTCCATTTGCTTTCAGAAGTGTCTCCCCTGTGAGAAACTAAGTGAAAAGTAGGCAACTAAAAACAACAGACACTTTTGAAAACCATTAATTCAGTAGCCACCTAGGGCGTTTTCACACCGACAGCCTTAAGTCCGGTTGAAGCGAACTAGAGTTCATTTGCCCCGCTAGTGCAGTTCGCTTGGGCAGGTGAGAAAGCGGCAATCTGACTCTGATTCGCACCAAACGAGCGTACCGAGACCTTCTGGATGAGGTGGTCTCGGTACGCTTTCAATCCAACTCTGGAGCGGTTCATTTGTGCTGGGAACGTGATCCATACTCGAACCACACCAACTATATATATACTCCTCCAGTCTGAGCTAATGTCTCCTGTAGTCAGGTAGCTTAGCAGTCTGGGCTAATGTCTCCTGTAGTCAGGTAGCTTAGCAGTCTGGGCTAATGTCTCCTGTAGTCAGGTAGCTTAGCAGTCTGAGCTAATGTCTCCTGTAGTCAGGTAGCTTAGCAGTCTGAGCTAATGTCTCCTGTAGTCAGGTAGCTTAGCAGTCTGAGCTAATGTCTCCTGTAGTCAGGTAGCTTAGCAGTCTGAGCTAATGTCTCCTGTAGTCAGGTAGCTTAGCAGTCTGGGCTAATGTCTCCTGTAGTCAGGTAGATTAGCAGTCTGAGCTAATGTCTCCTGTAGTCAGGTAGCTTAGCAGTCTGGGCTAATGTCGCCTGTAGTCAGGTAGCTTAGCAGTCTGAGCTAATGTCTCCTGTAGTCAGGTAGCTTAGCAGTCTGGGCTAATGTCTCCTGTAGTCAGGTAGCTTAGCAGTCTGAGCTAATGTCTCCTGTAGTCAGGTAGCTTAGCAGTCTGGGCTAATGTCTCCTGTAGTCAGGTAGCTTAGCAGTCTGGGCTAATGTCTCCTGTAGTCAGGTAGCTTAGCAGTCTGGGCTAATGTCTCCTGTAGTCAGGTAGCTTAGCAGTCTGAGCTAATGTCTCCTGTAGTCAGGTAGCTTCAGCCAGTCTGAGGCTAATGTCTCCTGTAGTCAGGTAGCTTAGCAGTCTGGGCTAATGTCTCCTGTAGTCAGGTAGATTAGCAGTCTGAGCTAATGTCTCCTGTAGTCAGGTAGATTAGCAGTCTGAGCTAATGTCTCCTGTAGTCAGGTAGATTAGCAGTCTGAGCTAATGTCTCCTGTAGTCAGGTAGCTTAGCAGTCTGGACTAATGTCTCCTGTAGTCAGGTAGCTTAGCAGTCTGGGCTAATGTTACCTGTAGTCAGGTAGCTTAGCAGTCTGAGCTAATGTCTCCTGTAGTCAGGTAGCTTAGCAGTCTGGGCTAATGTCTCCTGTAGTCAGGTAGCTTAGCAGTCTGAGCTAATGTCTCCTGTAGTCAGGTAGCTTAGCAGTTTGAGCTAATGTCTCCTGTAGTCAAGTAGCTTAGCAGTCTGGGCTAATGTCTCCTGTAGTCAGGTAGCTTAGCAGTCTGAGCTAATGTCTCCTGTAGTCAGGTAGCTTAGCAGCCTGAGCTAATGTCTCCTGTAGTCAGGTAGCTTAGCAGTCTGAGCTAATGTCTCCTGTAGTCAGGTAGCTTAGCAGTCTGAGCTAAAACTAAAATTCAGCCGGTTGTCGGTCCCCTTCCTCTTTGTTTGCGTTGGCGTTCTAACCTCCGGTGGATTTCTGAGGACTATGGTTACCTGGTCCTCAGATCTCTGCAGGGTCAATCCAGACAGCTAGCTAGAATACCTGTCCAATCTGAGGACTATGGTTACCTGGTCCTCGGATCTCTGCAGGGTAAATCCAGACAGCTAGCTAGACTATCTGTCCAATCTGAGGACTATGGTTACCTGGTCCTCGGATCTCTGCAGGGTAAATCCAGACAGCTAGCTAGACTATCTGTCCAATCTGAGGACTATGGTTACCTGGTCCTCAGATCTCTGCAGGGTAAATCCAGACAGCTAGCTAGACTATCTGTCCAATCTGAGGACTATGGTTACCTGGTCCTCGGATCTCTGCAGGGTAAATCCAGACAGCTAGCTAGACTATCTGTCCAATCTGAGGACTATGGTTACCTGGTCCTCAGATCTCTGCAGGGTAAATCCAGACAGCTAGCTAGACTATCTGTCCAATCTTGTCCAGAGTTTTCTGTTGCACAGCTAAAACAACTTTTGAATGTACACATGTTCCACCAAAACAAGTTCCTTCCAGAGGCTATTTTGCAGAGAGCAATTTTTTCTCCCATCCTGGAATGCTGTGTGGACTAGCCAGACCCTCCTCCGCAACATTGTGGAGGAGGGTCTGGCAATGTGAGACTAGTAGACACCAGACTATTGTGACAAATACTATTTTTAGAGTCCTTTGAACGCATTTGTCAACAGGGTATTACCTTTCGAGTTAGGGCGCAACAATGTCCACATGTTGCATCTGAAATGCTGGAAGCAAAATACTCATGAGTTTTCTGACTGGGATTACAAAGAAACTTGTTTAACGGCACATGCTCACGTAAAATAGCACCAAACTATCAAAGGCCCGTCTAATTGGGCTATTTTCCAGTGCGTAACAGACAGCAGAAAATGAGAGGCGGCTGATGAGATGTCAATCAGGCAACACAACCATGCGTCTGAGGTATTAACCAGCCGGCGCATACAACAGCTAATCACCTTTAGGTGTCCATCCTTCCTGTGATGACAAACGCATGGCGTCCTCTACACGAAAGGACAAACCAGTCACTAAACCAGAATCCAAAGCACAGAAGAAGCTGACTTAAGAATAATAAGAATAATGCACTTTATCAACGATGTTTGGGTCCAAATTAGAGGAGTGGTCCTTCAACGTTTTTTAGGCCAAGGACCCCGCGGATGAAAAAGAGACCAAGCAGGGACCCCTTACCACATATACTGCACTTTTAACATTGAGTTGCATAATAAATAATATTAGAATAACGTGTAGTGCGGTGTAGTGCCTTAATACAGTTTTTATGCTGCTGCAATACTAAGCTATTAACATAATCATTGTTGACATATTCATACATGTATACATCGTGTTTTAATGTTAAAATATGGCACAGTAAATCCTTAAAGCTATAGTGCGTAGTTTCTGTAACCCCCATGAGGAAATCCAAGTGATGAAAACAAAACTGTCAGCGCATTTACATGGTACAAGCCTTCCGTGACCTTCCGGATCCCCTGATGAAAATCTCTGAATTAGGCAGTTTAATACACTGCTGGTTGGATTTGTGTTGTTGATAACATGTTAAGGATTGTGTAAGTCAGTGGTTCTCAACCTTGTTGGGACCAGCGCCCCCCTATCCATTAGCCATTTATATATATATATATATATATATATATATATATATATATATATATATATATATATATATATATATATATACACACACACACACACACACACACACAGAATTAGGGCTGCACAATTAATCGAATTTTAATCACAATCACGATTTTGACTTCCCACGATCAAATTTGCGATTTTTTTTTTAAGCGTCATTTCATCGCCCATCTACCGCTCCGTTAACCCCTGTCTGCTCATGTGCCAGTCGGAGATGATCCCTGCATCGTGCAGCTTAGTTTCTAGATGTAGACAGTCACAGAGGACAGAGTAACGGGAGGACAACTCAACAGATAGCAGTCGGTTATACGTCGGTCTAAAGGTTTACCAGTTTACCAGTAAACACAACATTTTGTCCCGTCTGTGTTGTTCAGACAACAGCAGTGAGCATGCCACCGCAGTGCTAGTTGGTGCTAGTAGCATCTGTTAGCTGTTAGCTCCTCTAGGACGCACCGGTGCACATAATGTCCTCGCATCCGCTGCAATGTTGTTATATGGATATGGTTTAATTTTGCGTTACATGACCCATTTCGTCTGTAAAGCCGTGCCTGTGTTGGATCTCTCCTCTACTCTCTCTCCTCTTACTCTCTCTCCTCTTACTCTTTCTCCTCTACTCTCTCTCCTCTTACTCTCTCTCTCTTCTTACTCTCTCTCCTCTTACTCTCTCTCCTCTTACTCTCTCTCCTCTACTCTCTCTCTCTTCTTACTCTCTGCCCAGCCCGGCCACACAGCGGCCGCCGGTCCACACTTCTGACATTTGTCTACAGTTGTTATTAACACAGCTGTATAGTGTTAAATATGAGGGGCAAACCTGTATTTGTACCAGTGTTTCCATGGTAACTCGGCCATTCACGGCGAAGAACACAGAAGAAGTTATTGAATGCAATTAACTTCAGTTGGTAGAGTAACAGCGTGTGAGACGGATCTGCTGGACCTGGACCTGGACCTGGGCCAGAGATGTGACCCATGGCCAGAATATCATAGTTCATAAAAATGCAGCGCAGTGACGATACAGACATTTCATACACACAACGTGTGTACCCGCCGTTCGACCCGTGCTGGACCCGTTCATAATGAGTCAGCCGTCGCTCTGAGCCTATGTGACAATAAAATTTGTTTGGGTTAAAATCAACAAATAATCGTGAGAATAATCGGGATCAAAATAATCGTCATTATCATTTTGGCCATAATCGTGCAGCCCTACACAGTATATATAAAGATATTTAAACCAAGGGAGACAGAAAAGCTGCAGAACAAAACTGAAGGAAGTATGTGTCCTCTGAATTATCACAAATGTCAAACATGAGTTACTGAAGAGCAGGCCAGTGCTTGTGAAGAGCAGGCCAGTGCAGAGGCTGAATTCCGCTAATAGACTCACCCATGGAGGCTTTGTCTGACGTGCTCAGGCCGTCGATGCTGGGTCCTTCCTCCGGCTCTACAAAGAACCAAACAAAAAAAACATTTCAAGCAACACGACTAAATATTCCTTTTACTCCACCGATGGCTGCATGATCTAAGTTGAGAGTCACTTCAAGCTGATACTTGTGTTGTAATTATTTATACATAATATTTGATACAACCCATTATATACACCAGAATCTTCCAGCAGAGGCGAGATATCGTGACTTTTAGTATGGCTGCACAACATATTGTTTTTTTTTTTTACCGTCATCTCAACATCTAATGCCGCAATAAAGACATCCCAAAAGGCTGCGACACATCACGACATGCCAGCGCTGGGCAATATATCGGTATTATCTCGATATCGTGATGTGAGACTACATATTGTCTTAGATTTTGGATATCGTAATATGACATAAGTGTTTTCCTGATTTTAAAGGCTGCATTACAGTAAAGTGATGTCATTTTCTGAACTTACCAGACTGGTGTTAACTGTTCTATTATTCACCTTTACCCACTTAGTCGTTATATCCACCATTATATCCGTTACTGGTGATTATTTATCAAAAATCTCATTTAAATATTTTGTGAAAGCACCGATAGTCAACACTACAATATTGTTGCGGTATCAATATCAAAGTATTTGGTCAAAAATGTTGTGATATTTGATTTTCTCCATATCGCCCAACCCTACGATAGACACTCCTATATTTTTGATACAAGTTGAAAGAAAATATCAGTGTAAAAAACTACAATTTAAAATGTAACGGTCACTATATTAAATTAAATGTTCAATTAAAAAAAAGTTGGAAATGATTTCCTTTCTTTGGTTTAATATTCAACAAGCAATTTGTTGTATTTTAGCCAAATACTGAAAGCAGGAGAAATGCAGAACTGCAACACTTTAATATCTATCTATTATATATGTTATTTATTACAAGTAATAATAACAAATCAGAAACTCTGTTTTTGGTTTTGGTGAAAGAAAAACAAAATGTAAACAGTTTAAAAACGGTGTCAAGATGTTAAGAATATAAACTGAACCAACGATATATGTATTGCCACGGTATGTGTAAAATGTGTAAAACAGAGATTTGTTGTACTGACGGTTGTCATTGTGGCCTTTGGCCGTTGTGTCCGACAGCTGTGGGGTCAGAGCGGCTCCGTTCTGCTGGGGCTCGGAGGCTGGCGCCATGCTCCAGTCCATGGCAGGCTGAAAATGAAAAGAAAAAAAAAATCCAGGGTTTTATATTTTCAATTAAGCACACAAGAATTTCATGGTGTTAAGTTATTGATACTTATTCAATTTCTAGTGTTGTTTACAGTGTCACATTTCCTGTTATATGTAACTAAACCTTTTTAGTTAAAAGGTTAATTTAAGTACAGTATTTCCAAAAAATGTTTGTATTATGTTTTTATATTACAAAGTAAATATTGGCCAAAACATGGCAAATATCTATCTTGGCCCAAATATATTCCTGTTCCACAAAGTGAAAAATGCTCCCTGATACGTGGCTGACAATTTTGATCCCAAACATATTTATTAAAGATGGCAGCATGTCATGATTTTGCGTTGCCAGACCTTCCTCTACAGCTCTGTAGAGGAAGGTCTGGCTAGTCCACACAGCATTCTGGGATTGGAGAAAAACATGCTCTGGTTTATTTCTTTAAACCAATCACAATCGTCTTGCTAGGCGCTAAGGGCCAGACGGGACATTCGAGGAAAACCTCCAACGGCACCGGACCAATCCCATAAATGAAACGTCGTTGATATAGACTAGAAACAAACCTGTGTATGTTCTGCAAAAAAGTCTGTCTCTTCTTTCTCAGGAGCTGCAGGAGTGCTTCCTGCAGAGGACTCGATCCAGAGCTGCAACAAGAAGAGGAAGAGTTAGTTATACTGAGAGACTCATTTCAGACAATTCCATCAACTAGAATTGTGACTTTTACTTTTTTGGCACATTACCTGAAATGTGATCGTCATACACTGATTAGTTAACACCTTGTGGACTCTGAACTACATCTGTCAACATGGCTCAGACAGTGATAATGACTCTTATGCAACATGTCAATCATCCACAGGACATAGGTTAATTTCTGTTATTTCGACAACTGTGAGGTACATACATTATTTAACCCTAATCAGGTTGTGTGTAGCTAATAGCCAACAGACTACAGGAGCATCACATAATAGCGGTAAATATTTTAGCTTCATTTGAAACATCCTTAAAAAGATGCCGCTCATTTATTATTACACAACATAAGGGTAATTCCTCGAACTGTTTCCACTCGATGATACTCACATCTGAACCATATTTCGACAACGCAGCATTTGCTTGCTGCCGAATCTTCTCCCTGTACAACTGGGCTGCACGACTATTATACTTGGCGTTGGTGTCGTTTGTGGAGCAGCCATGCTGGCGGAAGAAAGCCGTCTTCAGGCAGAAAGAGAAAGGGAGGTATTGCATCAATAGTAATAGCAAACAATAGTAGCTAACTACCCCACCTAGAACATGGGTCATGGACATGAAAGATCTTTTTATTACTTACCGCATTGGCATTGCCTCCAACCTGCATACATCTAAGCTGAAACCAGTTCCAGTTGGAGTCTAACTCGGTGGACCTGAAGCAAAAAGAAAAGGATTTGGAAAACTCTCCAGTATCTCCAGTACACTACAGGTCAGTGTCTGTACATTCTTAGTCACTCACAATCTGTGGTATGTTCTGAAATGCATTTCAAATTGAATTTGAATTTATTGAAAAGGATAGCTCCTTGAGACGTAGCATCTAATGTTTAAGGGGGTCCTATAAACACAAAATTATAAAATACATAGAATATCAGCCGTCAGCCCTTTTCTCTTGATTTGCGTTTTGATATTTTGTTAAATTAGTTACTTTAGTTAAGCAAATGTAATTGATATCAACTGCATTGTTTAAGGTATTCTTTGATGAGATGGTGATGATGTATAATTTTGGGATGTATTTTTAATTCTTTGGGAAGAAAACATTGAGAACCTCTGAGCTACAAAGTACACACGGCACACATGGCAATTACAGTGCCATTCATGCTCTTCTTTCAGACAGCTCGACTTCTCCCTAAAACCGTCAAAAAAGATCACTGTCGAGTTCCACCGAAGCTCACCTGATGAAGCTGAGATGCACGCCCAGGGAGCGGTGGATGCCAGAGCAGTCAATGCATAAGAACACACCGTATGAAATACTGGCCCAGCTGGGGTTTTTGGCAGCACAGTCAAAACATCCCTGTCCAGAAACAGAATGTACATTTTATGATCTACAACTTTAATGAATGAATCTCAAATGTAAATGTAAAAGCGTTTTTACCCATTCACACCCATTCATACACTGTGGCCGAGGCTGCCGTACAAGGTGCCACCTGCTCATCAGATACACACTCACACTCCGATGGCGCAGCATCAGGGGAAACTTGGGGTTCAGTGTCTTGCCCAAGGACACTTTGACATGGGACTGCAGGGCCAGAGATTGAACCACCAACCCTCCAATTGGCAGGCAACCGCTCAACCACTGAGCCACAGCCGCCCCTTACTCAACATCTGACACATACACTGACTGCAGTAGGAGTGGGGGAAAAAATCGATACAGCATAGTATCGCAATATTTTCAGTGGCAATACTGTATCGATACACAGGCGCCAAGTATGGATCTTTATTATATATGTGATGTCAGTTTGTCTGCAGCAATAAAACTTAAGTGATATGGACAAACATGTTTCTTTTTAGATGAAACAGATGTTGACAAAGTTTCTTTTTGGGGATGTCATTTGTAATTGGGGAAAAATTGGAAGATAGAGAAAAAAAAGATTATAAATTGCAATATATCACAGAATATTGCAATGTTTAAAATCACAATAATATCGTATCGTTGCATAAGTATTGAGGCATCTGGTGATTCCCACCCCTAGAATGCAGAGACCAGTTTTTTCACTCTGTGACAACAATTTATTACTGATGACTTCACGGTGCAGTGAGTTTTTCAATTAAATATGTTTTTTAATGATTGACATCGTGGTTACAGTAAAGTGTAAAATGATACATCTCCTATACTCCTATATCCTGTAGATTCAACCACAGGGTATGAAAACAATAGTTGTTTTTTAATGTTAAAGCATGTAAACATGTTCTAGTAGAAGAACAAGTAACGCTATGAACATGAACATTAGAATAATATGGGACCTTTAACCCTTGTGTTGTCTTCCCGTTAAAGTTTGTTGCCGCTTTTTGATCAATGTTTTTAATTTTTTCTCACATTTTTGCTCCCTTTATTCAACACTTTTTTCAATTTTTGCCGGACTTTAGTTTACAGTTATTTATGTAATTTATGGTCAATAAACCTCATTTATAGGAAATTATACCTAATGTTTGAGTTAGAAAAGCAGAAATTAGGAATTATTTAGACTAAAATGAAAGGAATGGATGTTGATGATAATCACAGACTGGAATATGTCAACTTTTACTCAATACTATTTCAAAAACACTTCCATTTGTTTTACAATGCTATAAAATTGAATAAGACACCCCAAAATTAATGAAAGTAGAGATTTGTACTTGGCAAAGAGCGTTGGGTGGAATCAATCATGTTATTTTGGGGAATTAAAAAGAGCATTGATATAGGACAACATGAGGACAACATGAGGACAACATGAGGACAACATGAGGGCAACATGAGGACAACATGAGGGCAACATGAGGGCAACATGAAGACAACATGAAGACAACATGGGGACAACATGGGGACAACATGAAGACAACATGAGGACAACATGAGGACAACATGAGGACAACATGAAGACAACATGAGGGTTAAGTAAAGTACTTCATTAAAATGTACTTCGTTAGAGTCCACCACTGCATTTAACATACGGTTTCGTTGAAGAAGCATATAATTAAACCCAGTATACTGTACGGTTACCGTTAACGTGAACATATGGCTCCCAAACCTGTAGCTAGCTAGTTACTGTAACGTTACATCAGATATGGTTAGCATTGGATTAGCATAACGTTATGGTCCAATACTGATTTACGACTTAACGTCTGTAACTCAGCTTCGTGTCTTGTGTTGGCTATATCTACAGTATTAGTCTATAAGTCTGAGCTCATTCTGTCTTAACTCTCACAAAACTAGTGTAGCTAAATCGGTTGGCGTCCTCAACAAACACAAATCGTATACGTGGCCTTCAACGCGCTAGCTAGCTAATGTTAGCTGGGCCTGGCTAAGCTAAGCTAAGCTACAAGCTAGCAAACAGTTAGCCAGCCAGTTCTTCGCCTCTGAAGCTTTACGACAAACCCAATGATACGCGCACAATGGCGGCGTCTTATTCGGTTACCTTGTTGGTAGGAATAGATCTTAATCTTTTGAAAATCGTAAGGATCTCGGTCTTATTTGGCTCCGTAGACATCTTGCCCCTCTGACGATTTCCATACGGTGACGTCACTACGGACTCTCGCAGGTTCCAAATCTAACAAAAAGCGAAAGTTGTGCGTAAACAAAACGTGAACACCTCTACGTGCCCAAAAGTAATGTGTAACGTGTGCTGTATATTACAATGTTCACAGTATTTTACTCTTGTACAATCATATCATAGTAAATTCTATAGCCAGCACTTACTGGCTGACTCTGCTCAAGGCTACCGCTTAACCAATCAGCATTAAGCCCTTAATAGGATCAAAGAGCAAGATTAGTTAAGTGTTGCCTAAAGACAGGGCTGGTGATCTTGTAAAGCTAGCAACTCTAGGAAAAGAAGAACGGGACAGTTGCATACAGTGGACGGGTTGGGTTTAGGAAAAGAAGAACGGGACAGCTGCATACAGCGGACGGGTTGGGTTTACAAAAAGAAGAACGGGACAGCTGCATACAGCGGATGGGTTGGGTTTACAAAAAGAAGAACGGGACAGCTGCATACAGCGGACGGGTTGGGTTTACAAAAAGAAGAACGGGACAGCTGCATACAGCGGACAGGTTGGGTTTACAAAAAGAAGAACGGGACAGCTGCATACAGCGGACAGGTTGGGTTTACAAAAAGAAGAACGGGACATCTGCATACAGCAGACGGGTTGGGTTTACAAAAAGAAGAACGGGACATCTGCATACAGCAGACGGGTTGGGTTTAGGAAAAGAAGAACGGGATGGGTTTAGGAACCGTGACACGCGGGACATGATCCAGGGTCTCTTGGGTGAAAGTCTTGTGTTGTTTGAACCATCCACCACCCCAAGCAACCTCCTAACACAGACACAGACGGACAGATAACACGGAGTTTTGGACTTTCATACTACTCGCCACCGTTGTTGCTCTTAATACAATGTAATCTTCTCATTGACTTTACTTTGACATTGTTTTCTGTGTTGGCCATGCAGAACTTTCACACATTCACCATGTAATGCGCTGATAAGAGTTTGTGATCATTACACAGAATACTGTGAGACCAGGCTGATGGAAGTTCATGGACAAAAATGCCAAAATTTCCTCCAACACAGAATCAGTTTTCATTGTTCAAT
The DNA here is from genome assembly GCA_029931835.1 of Etheostoma nigrum. Taxonomy (NCBI): domain Eukaryota; kingdom Metazoa; phylum Chordata; class Actinopteri; order Perciformes; family Percidae; genus Etheostoma; species Etheostoma nigrum. The sequence continues at coordinate 36,663,422 of CM057237.1, forward strand.
ACCTAAAGGTCCCATGGCATGGTGCACTTTGGATGCTTTTATATAGACCTTAGTGGTCCCTAATTCTGTATCTGAAGTCTCTTTTATATAGACCTTAGTGGTCCCTAATTCTGTATCTGAAGTCTCTTTTATATAGACCTTAGTGGTTCCTAATACTGTATCTGAAGTCTCTTTATATAGACCTTAATGGTCCCTAATACTGTATCTGAAGTCTCTTTTATATAGACCTTAGTGGTCCCTTAATACTGTATCTGAAGTCTCTTTATATAGACCTTAGTGGTCCCCTAATACTGTATCTGAAGTCTCTTTATATAGACCTTAGTGGTCCCTAATACTGTATCTGAAGTCTCTTTTATATAGACCTTAGTGGTCCCTAATACTGTATCTGAAGTCTCTTTTATATAGACCTTAGTGGTCCCCTAATACTGTATCTGAAGTCTCTTTATATAGACCTTAGTGGTCCCTAATACTGTATCTGAAGTCTCTTTTATATAGACCTTAGTGGTCCCCTAATACTGTATCTGAAGTCTCTTTTATATAGACCTTAGTGGTCCCCTAATACTGTATCTGAAGTCTCTTTTATATAGGCCTTAGTGGTCCCTAATACTGTATCTGAAGTCTCTTTCCCAAAATTCTGCCTTGGTGCAGAATTACAGCCACTAGAGCTAGTCCAATTCCAGATCGGCCCATCTGAGCTTTCCTTTTCTCAAAGACAGAGCAGGATACCCAGGGCTCGGTTTACACCTATCACCATTTCTAGCCACTGGGGGGGCCATAGACAGGCTGGGGGAACTCATATTAATGTTAAAAAACTTCATAAAGTGAAATTTTAATGCCATGGGACCTTTAAACATCTAAATGATGGGTCCCTCTTTTGAAAAGCATCATGAATTGTTACAGTTCCAGAGATCTGGTTAGTCCTGTTAGGTGAATTCCTAGGGATCCGCCTCTCACATCTCTGAGATTGAAACTGACTGAACAAGCTTCACCACGAACAGATTCGGCAAGACACAATGGAGGCAGGTGTAGTCGTCCTGCTGTTGTTCGCACTGTTGGGGATTTCTTCAACGCTCAACTTTTATGGAGATAGCATTAGTTTCATGCCTGCAAAAAATAATTTGGATGGGACATTTAAGGTATGCTATCGTCTTTAAACATTTGAAGTGGTTTTAGATTAGATCAGATTAGATTCAACTTTATTGTCACATTAGACATGTACAGGTACAACGCAACAAAATGCAGTTTAGAGAGCCTCCAGCTATTTAAAGCGCCGCCACACGCACTCTGAAAAGGATTTATGCAGATAGCAAGATAGAATACAAGACATGACAACATAATGCACAAGACTACACATGGTACATGTTTTTGAAATAGTATTGAGTAAAAGTTGACATATTCCAGTCTGTGATTATCATCAACATCCATTCCTTTAATTTTAGTCTCAATAATTCCTAATTTCTGCTTTTCTAACTCAAACATTAGGTATAATTTCCTATAAATGAGGTTTATTGACCATAAATTCCAAAAATAACTGTAAAACTAAAGTTAATAAGTTAGTGTAACGTAGTGTTGAAAAAATAAAAAAAGTTAAAAACATTGATTAAAAAGTGTCAACAAAAGTGTTGATTTTCAATGTTGACGGGAATACAACACAAGGCTTAATTTTACTTATTTATCATTGTTAGTTTTCATCATCACACCTATCTTCCATTTTGTGTTCTTTAATAACAAAATTAAAAAAGTTGAAAAAAATGTATAATTCTGTAAAAAGTAAATACTGTAAAGGCTCTGACACCAACCCGACCGACCATCGGCAGAAAAGGCAGTTGCACCGATCAGTCGGCTGCCCGAGTTGGTCCAAGAAGTACAGTACTCAGAACACACCGAAGCAACGCCGAAAATGGTCTGGCTTCTCCCAAATTTCAAAGCCGACCATAATGCCGACTCTTTCGGAATACAGTCGCGTATTTTATGAAAATAGTTCACCTAAAACGTGTTTCTGAAAACATTTTAATGAGAAATAGGCCACACAGCTGCTGAATCTGTCTGTTTTTTTTGATCGACAAAGGTATATTTGAAAGATTTTCATCAGATTTTGAGAGCCGTTCGTCCTGCTCTTCCCGCTCATCATTTCCGATAAGTGTTTTAAAATAGGCGCACTGATTCGCTAGTCAAGGACTAGCACTGAACCAATCAGATTGGTCATTGCGTCCAACTGCCCGCCAAGTCAAATCGGCCAAAATGAAGACAGACAACGGCACTGAACATACGAAACAGACTTGAGTCACCGACCTCGCCAGACTGTCCGGCGGACTATCATTGGGTTGGTGTGTCAGCGCCTTAAAGAAATACTAAGAAAAGGGATGATGATGAAAAATGGGACCGCGCAAGGAGTGCTCCTCTGCTAGAAAAACAGAATTCTTATCTTTTATTATCTTATCGTTTATTGAGTGACTCGCCTTCACAAAACTTTGTGCAATTTATACAACCTGCAAAGTAAAAAGAAACTAAACAAAGAGTTAAACAAAATAAATAATAACTCAACAGATTAACTCAATTTAATTCAAACTTATATATATATATACTCTCCAAGCGCTCACAGGAACCCTTTTAAATATCTGTTTATATAATATCTTTGTCAACCTTTCCTAGGTCTTTATATTTTTATTAGAATTAAATGTATTTTATTTTTTGATTTATGTTGCTTCGTAACTTTTGTGTTTGTATTTGCCATACAAATAGATGTATATTATTAAATATATACTATATATAAATATATATATATATACGCAATACTATATTATTATAAATCCATCCTAATATTGTGTTTATGTTCATATAACTGCTTATTGTGTTGTCTGATGCTTTTGACAACATTGGTAGTGAAACTAAAGGCCCTTTGAATTGAGAGAGAGAGAGAGATAGAGAGAGAGAGAGAGAGAGAGAGATGGACAGAGAGAGAGAGAGAGAAAGAAAAATACTGAAATAGGATTTATAATAACAGGTATTCAAGGTATTTAAGGTGTTTACGGCTCC